>CANYBF011132148.1:0-105097 GCA_948192965.1 Dalechampia spathulata
TTTACGTCTTATGGCAATCCAAAACAAGCCAAAAGTGGCTTAACACATAAAACTAGCATTAACACAAATCAACTAGCACAAACCTCAATAGCAAGCAACCTCTCGTTATAGCCTGTGATCTTGTCGCTATCCGAAGTCAACTTCTATTACGCGTTCCTAGTCGCTAGCAGAGTTTAGGATCGATAAGAAGGTAATTTGGGAGAGTTTAGGGCGGAAAAGCTAAAGAAAAAGGGATTAGGATTAAGGGAAAAACCGTCTGAAACTGCCTTAAAAGTCAAGTTTAGTGTCGCGTACGGCCGTACGGTCATTGGTACGCCTGTACCAACGCTAAAAGCCTGATAACCCTAACAATCTTCGAGCAGTGGTACGGCCGCACCACCCGTTGGTACGCCCGTACGGGCACTGTTCATCTGATAAAATCATTGTTCACCTGAGAGCAGACTGAATTCCTGCGAGTTGCGGTACGGCCGTACGCCCATGTGGTACGCCCGTACGCACTCGAGGCTCTCAGTTCCCTGTTTCCTCTCTGTCTCGTACGACCGTACGCCCTATACGTACGCCCGTACCACATTTGAAAATCACACAACATGCCTATTTGGCAAGCCTAACTCATCCCTACACAACCCAAACCTGTCTAGCAACCCTGCAACACTTCGAAACACAATCCTAAGCACAATAACAAGCCGTCCCTCATCCGACCGAGAAGATACGCTTCTCAACGAGGCGACGTCACACAAGCAAACCTCAAAGTACATACATACACATTCATTGCCACTTGAATACATATATACTCATTCGCGTACATTCATACACATACCAATACATTCACATATACACATTCACATATAGATACGTGCACATACATCCCTAGGTATCTCTATACGTATGACTCCTAGGGTCTCTATCGTAGGTGTAACATATCCAAGAAAGGGTCCTTTTTGCATAGGCATGCACACTCTGTTTCTGAATAGTCACTGGGTGTCTTTTGCTTCCCTTCCAATATGCGCTTTCCACTACTTTTCTCTTTATCTTTCGTTCTTTGATGAGTCAACCTGTATTTCTACTTCATAAAGTACTTATAATAATGTTCTTTTTATCTGATATATTACCAATAAAATGTAAATGATATCAAATAAATGGGTAAACGTAAGAGAATGATACAAGAAAAACAGTAGAAGAAGAAAGAATCCATGGAACTGTATATATGGGGAAGAAGAAATGACAGAATCAAGTTCATATCCTCTTCCCAGGGACAATAAGGAATCTGGTGGCCAAACAACTGCCAGCTCTCTAACATCAATTATCAGACAAGAAGCGCCATTGCACCCACATGGGTCCTGGTGGCTTCAGCCTTGCTAATTGAATGTATGGGAAGCAAAATGAACTAAGAAGAAGCAAAAGATTTTTGGCATCTTCTGAAAGCATGTAAAACTGTATCCATGGTCGGGACCACTAAGAATGTGCTCAAGGCGCAACAACATTTGCACGTGTTCCAATTCCAAAAATCTACCAGTTAGACTGTAAGGTGACAAGCTGAGAATGGAAATCCTGAAAATCCTGCGGGCGTATGGATATGGTTCCACTTGGTACTGCCATTATTGCAATCAATATCCACTATGAATGCTCCTTCACATTCACAGCATATCAATGTCGGCGATGTTCTTCTCCTCCCACTCATCACAAACACTCGATGATGATGTTTATTGTCAACATTTCCAAGGCTGATCACAAATGGGTTACTACTACGGCTTACACAATCTGGAACTGGAATTGAACTCACTATTTCCAGTCTCATACTCTCATATTGTCCGCCAGTTCTCTGTGGTTCACCTCCCAAGAACCACCACCATTGATACCGGTTTCTGTCAATAGAAACGGTAGCAGTAGCACTTCTTGGACTAATACTTGAAAACGGCCAAATCTCATCAACTTTGGACCAACACCCAGTGCTTGGATCAAAAAACTCAGCATCAGACCTAAACCGACCTTGACTATCAGTACCATAACCACTAACTACCCAGAACCTAGAATCGCCATCCCAAGCCAATCCTTGACACTCATCCCTTTCTACAGTCATATCAGGCAACTTCCTCCACTCATCTTCATCAACATCGTACACCTCTGCAGACCTCAAAGCATTCTTATGACCATCATGGCCGCCAGCAACATAGACAGTTGAAGGACCAACAACAGAGCAAGCGAAGAAAGAACGCGACATGGACATTGAAGCTCCACGTCTCCAGGTGCAGGAGCCATTGAGATCCAAAACATAAACATCAGACACAGGTTGCAGGGTGGTGGGATCCCAACCACCCAAAAGTAGTATTTTGCGGCGAGACGGAAGGGACACGCACTGACAGAACATGGGCATTCCTCCTTGCGGCCTGGTTCTTCGCCAAGTATTGTGATGTAGATTGCAGATGGTCAATGCAAATTGAGGTGGGGAGTGGTGCATCGCGTGTGGAGGCTGATCATCATGTCGGTGGTTGTGATGCTTGTTGGTAACGGTGGCGGGAGCAGGGATGGCCGGCGTGTGGTGGGAGGAATCATGAGGAGGAAGGGGTTGGACGAGGCAAAGAAAGTGTTCGCAAGTGCGAGATTGAAGCCTAAGCTGATGAAAAGAAGGATGAGAAAGCAGGTTGAGCCAAGCATGGGAAACTGATTTGATAATAGAATGGAATTCATGGGGTACTCTGACCATACATTCCATGGCTATGTCATCAGGTAAGCCTGGAAGCAGTGGTTGGTGTTGATATTTATGGTTGTCTGCTTTGATTTCCAATTGTAGCATCCCGTATGGGTGGTAAAATCTTGAAGCAAACGAAATCCGTGAAGAAGATGGAAGAGAGAGAAATGGTTAGAACTGAACGGGAGAGAGAAATTGGGGAATGGATGAGAAGGCAATGAAAGCTTGGGGATTGATTTATACTGAAATTGGGGAACAGAGAAGATATCTATTGTCGAAATTTCCATTTTATTTAATTTTGTTTCTGAAAAATGCATATTATGATTGTGTGTACGAGTACGAGTTCTATATATGCAGTGATGTTACCATAGAAGGATGTACAGAAAAAGATAAATCCCTAGACATGGAGGGGGAGGGGGGGTTCTAGAAGCATTCATTAATTTCTGGCCGATGCATGATGATATCGTCAATATGTGGGCTTGAGATATTTTCCTGCATCAGAAGGGCTCACGGAAAAGAATGCAGAAGAACAAACACATGACAAAGACCTCCGAGCGAGTGATAATGATTGCATCCACGTGCTATCTTCATCTCTTCCTTCCTCCATCATACAAACATTTCAATTTAACATTTCATTCAATGGCATCCTCACATCCCCATACCATGATGTTGAAATCACCATGAATCACACCTTCTTCAAAAACTCCATAACCCCATATCTAATCACAAGCTACACAGTCCCCATTTCCAAATTCAGCAATTAAAACCAACCAAAAACAAATTAATGATATAATTTGATTTTTATCACTCCACTGAAACTACGCCGTTTTGATTACTTATATGCAAGCCAAACCTTCTCCAACAACTCCCGACTCCTTTGCTTCACTTCACTTCACTCTTTCTCAGCAGAATCTCCAAACCCTAACTCTCTCTCTCTCTCTCTCTCTCCTTCTCCGCAGTTTTAAATTATAATCCGAAGCAAAACCGAATCATCAATTCACCATCTCGTTAAAATCCCGTCTCTTCGCGGTATTTGGATGTCAGAATTTCCTGACTTTCGTCTCTTGCTTTAGTTTCACTTTCTCACAGGTACTGTTACTTACTGCATTATTGTAATTGTGCCGCGTGTATTGCCATTGTTTTGTTTTTAATATAATATATATTGTTTGTAGAAATGGCGCTTCAGCATACGTTGAAATTGTTTACGCCAGTCAAACAGCTCCAAAGCAAAGATTTTCCTCCGTCTCCTCGTATTGATTATCATTCTCAAGCAAAACAGAGCAGTCCTGAGGTATCTTGCTCTTGTTCCAATCAATCATCAATCTTTTCAGGAGTTCCTTTGCAGGTACGTTTCTGGCTATGGCTTTGTACTGACCGGTTGACCGTTTCCTGAGCAATATATCAAAATTTCTATACGTATTATTACAAAGATTACTTATGAATGCAATTCTTTACTTATTCAAAGCTGCAGGGAGGTAGATTAAGATTTACTGGAGGAAGCGCTTCTCGAACAGCAGAAGCGCACAGGTCTGGTGACGGGAAGAAAAAGAAATGGGACAAATATAGCGATACCGATGATGAGGATGATGATTTCTCTGGAAAAAGAAGTGAGGTGAATGACCCATATGTCATGGATGCTAATGAGAGACAAGAGTGGAGGAGGAAAATTAGGGAAGTGATGAGTAAGCATGCTGATGTTGAGGAAGAGCTTGACACTGAAGAAAAAAAGATCAGGATGCAAAAGCTATTAGCTGATTACCCCCTTGTAGTGGAGGAAGATGACCCTGATTGGCCTGAAGATGCTGATGGATGGGGATTCAACTTGGGCCAATTCTTTAACAAAATTACTATCAAGAATAACAAGAAAGACGATGATGAGAATTATGATAGTGAAAATGAAATAGTGTGGCGAGATGATAATTACATTCGTCCAATCAAAGACATTACAACCGCGGAATGGGAGGAAACCGTATTCAAAGACATCAGTCCCTTGATCATCTTGGTGCATAATCGCTACAGAAGGTTTCATTGCTTTTTGCCTGTTTTGATGATTTTGGTTCATGATCCACTGAATACTCATTATCTCTGGTCTCATCCTTAATGATACAAATAATTATTCAATTCAATGTTGCTGCATTTTAAGGGTTAAACTGATGTTAACTTATTTCCTGATGTATACTTCGATCAGACCAAAGGAAAATGAAAAGATTCGGGATGAGCTGGAGAAAGCTGTACATATAATATGGAACTGCAGACTACCCTCACCAAGGGTAAGTTGAGCCACAGAAAATGCCTCTCTTACATTCCATCCTTCGTAGCGATCCTGTTTCTGATACTATGTTGTTTCAGTGTGTTGCAGTTGATGCTGTTGTTGAGACTGATCTGGCCTCTGCTCTAAAAGTTTCCGTCTTCCCAGAAATTATGTTCACTAAATCAGGGAAGATCTTACACCGTGAGAAAGGTAATCCCTCAAACATAGATATAATCCTGTTCCGATACAATATTGTGGATTTCTACTCTCATTCATTGTGATTCAGTGATTCGATCAGCGGACGAGTTCTCCAAAATAATGGCGTACTTCTATTACGGAGCCGGAAAGCCACCTTGTCTGGATGGTATTGAAGACATTCAAGAGATGATCCCATCCGTTCCTATCAGTAACTAAAGAATTTCAATTGTACAAGTTTTTACTGTTAGTGATGCATTCCAGATATGGTTGCTTGCATGTTACAGCCGTAGATAAAGAGATATCGCCGTGTTTCATTGTGGGCTAAAAGAAACCTTTTGAATTAATTGCTTACACTGATTTTCCTCTGGAATGCATTCCCAAACAAGATCTTTGTGGCTACTAATCATCATAACTTCAAACCGCATGTACCTTTGAACGTCTTGCTTTCTTGGTTAACGGGGTGGACAATTCACCACCTTCTTTTCTTCTCAAGTTGCAAAATGAATGAATGCTCCCTACTTTATATTGAATAAACGAAAATTTTGAGGATGTCTCATAAATATCCAATTCACACGTCAAATAATTTACAAAAAAAAGAGGATGTTAAGTTTAGAAATTTTGAGGAAAGCTCATTTTTCCTCCAGCAGTCCATGTAACTTGGATCCATTGGTGGCCTCCATCAGGGCCTGAATTTGCTTGTGTCATAGATTGGAAGCAATGCTGAAATCATTCGCGGAAACTCATGAATCTGTGTCTGATCCTACATCCGATTGGAACTCCGGTCTCTTATTTCTGTTTGTATTGGCTTCTAACGGGAGAAGTCCATCATCACTCGAATCAAAATCATCGTCATCTGCCTGGAACTCTGGAGGCCTAACTCTATTTGTATTGGCTTCTAATGGTGGGAGCCCATCGTCATCACTTGAATTAGCCTCCGCATCTTCATGTTGTTGGGTGTTTCTGAGCACGCTTCCGCTAGAATTATCCAAAGTTCCGGGCTTAAAAATTTCTGCCCTGAATTTCAACGATGCATTAGAGAATTGAAAAACTCGCACAATCCATCAGCAAGAGAGGAAAGAGAAAATGCTAGGACATCCCAAACAGAAACGCACAGCGGTAGATGCTTGGAACATGTTGCTCAAATTTTATGGCATAAACATAAGAAGATGGTCAAAGGATAACTAGTAGGAATGTGACAGATACTGTCTCTTAACATTGCCTAATTATGCTTTAGTATTAAAATGTTAAAGACAACCAACAAATAATACATACCATTGAGGAGATTTCTGAAGGGCACGAACTTGGTCATAAAAAAGAACTTGAGAAACAATACAAGCCACCTTGCTACCTGACTCTAAAGCCTTTTCCTTTCCACTTTCATCAACAACAACAAAGCTTCCTACACAAAACACACTAATTAATTGCGTAATTAGCATGGTGGTGCAGATGACTGATATCAGGAAAAGAGACACAAGAAAGACCTTTTTTTATCCACATGGTCTTCTGGAACTTAGCTGGAAACAATGCCAATGATGTCTGCCCTTTCGTATCCATTACCTGGATACATTTATCAATTTTTTGAAAAAAACAATGAAAAAGTTGATGATGCATAATCACAATAACTTGGAAAAAAAATACAAAGAGAAGCACCTCAATGAGATTGGAACCTCTGAGAGAGACCACACGCATGATCGATTGACCATGCTCAAGAGTCAAATCATGCTCCTTTGTTGCCCTCTTCAAGTTCTTCCTCCCTCCTTTCATTAATTTTAATCGATTCACCCCACTTTGCGGTGCGCGCTGAAGATTATAAGTATTAACAGAACAGTCACATACATGGAAATCTATATCTATATTATGTTAAAAACAGAACAGTAGCAATACACACGGGACAGTTATAAGCATGTTATTAGAAACATAATGGCAATTAACAACATCCATGAACACTGTAGTGTAGATAATAGCAATAATAACGATAACAAAGAGAAATTAAACGATACCTGTCAGTAAGTGAAATACTTGAAACTAAAGTGACAGGTGAAATCACGGAAAATACCGTGAAGAGACGGGATCCTAATGAGCGGTGAATTGGTGATTCGGTTTTATTTGAAAGTATTTTGGATTATAATAACAAACTGCAGGACAGAGAGACTTAGGGTTTTGGGATTTTGTTACGAAGAAGAAGGGATATAAGTTAATTGTTTTATTGCATACATATGTGTGTAAAACGGCGTAGTTTTCTCGAATATTTTTACAAACTTTTAGTAATAAACTGTTTTTTGATTTATAATCATTTTTTCTAATATTATTCTAAAAAAATCATAGAGTTGTATTTTATAATTTCACAAAATTTATATTAAATTTTTGAAAATATTAAAAATGAGAAAAGTTTCTCATTTCTCTAAAACAATTACAAAAATATTACATTTTTAAAAATATTTATCAACATATTACATTTCAATATTTTAATATAAATTTATTGTAAATTATATAAAAATTTTAATTATAATATAAATTTATCATTAAAAATCATTATTTTTATAAAATCTTCATAATCATTTATCAATATTGTAAAATAAAAGTTAAAATCTATCATTTTTTTTTATTATTATCCATTTAATTTAACATAGTTAAAATTTACTATTCCATTTTGAAATAAAAATAAAAAAAATACATAAATGACTTAGATAAATATTAATATTTACTTTGAAATATAATATTTCTATTAATTTATTTTTATGATAGAATATGGTAATACTTGCATAACTTCTGTTAAAGTCATTATATTATGTTATTTTGATGGTTTTAAATTAATAGATATATATTCTAAATTTAAATATATTATTTATATTAATAAAAATATAAAGAAGACTTGACATATTAAAATATTAAATTATATTATAATTTATCATAATAAAAAGATATGATATATTTTTGATAAATTCTTTTTATTTTTTATATTATAAATATTTTAAAAATATAACTTTATCATAATATTTCAATTCGTTTCATAAATTTTAATTTTTATTATTTAAATACCTTAATCTTACTTATTATATCATTAATTTGTATAAATATGAATAAAAAAAAAAAAAGGGAATGTGGGAAGGAAGTAGAAAGGAAGAAGTATTTAATGACCACCATCTTTGTTTATTAACAAACTTGATGGATTCCATTATTGGATTCCCATCGTCATCTTCTCCACAAGACGAGATCATTTTATGTACAGCTTATCTTATGCTTATTAACATCATATCTGAATCCAGATTATCCAACACCTTCCCTCCTTTCATCACTTGCTTAAGTGGAACAACAATGAACCAATGCACACCTAGCAACCTGTAACGCAAGAAAACATTCTTTTACTTCTGAATCTTGTCAGCTGCTTTCTTGAAGGAGAAGCATCACGCCCACCATGCTTCCTCACTGGCAAATCTTCAACCGAGCTATACGATCTCCTATGAAACTTTCTCCCTGAACTATTCATGTTCTTCTCCATGACCGAAGATGGTTTCACGTACATGTCACCATCATTCACGTAGAAGTCTGCTGGGTTGTAAGCAAGAGAGGACCCAGAAGAGAGATGCTCGTATTGCCGCTGAATTCTGTTCTTCTTTATTGCCTTGTACACAAGAGGAAGCAGGCCCTCCATTTCTCGATTCTTCTGATGCAAACAAAACCAAATAATGAAAGTTGACGATTTGAACAAGCTTTTGGGCTCCTTCGTTTTTTATATTATTCTCTCAAAGTGTTGTGGGTTTGGTGCAAAACGTGAAGTATGATGGTGATATTCATATAAATTATATATAATGTCCATTTTCCACGAACCAATTTCTTGTACTTGGGTAGCAAAAGTCCAACACGTTAGCTCTGGTTGTCTTGGACTTTAATGGAAGATGAGATAGTTATCAATCAGAGAACATCCATATCCAAGAAAATCATTTATAGTTGCATGCTTTACAAATGTTTTCAAGAAAATCAAATCCATCCCCAGATATTGACGCTAGCCATTTAAATATCATATCTAACGTTAATTGAACACGCAAAAAGTGGTTTGTTTGTTCAAGGAAGTATGATTAATACCCCATGAATGTTTCTTCTTCAACATATTATATATATATATATATATATGATTCTTACTTGGTCAGATATGGTTGCCATGTCAACAACTTCATGTTCGAATGGATGGCTCGCCTCTGGGGCTGCTGCTAAATTAAGACATTAATCATATTTTATGCCGAGTGGTTCAGTTGGTTGACTTTTTTTTGAGTTATCAACCGAAACCATTTGTCACGGTTCTTGTCCAATTGTATTAGCAAAACCAAGCCAAACCCATCTGATTATTCTTCTTCGAATTCAGGGTTCAGCATCACATTCTTCATCATAGCCGGCATGTGATGAATATAACATATAATACAATGGTTTGGTGGATACCCTTTTCCTAATCATTATTTTATCTCACATTTCTATTTAACTCCACACAACAATAGATAAGGTTAACTTGGCAAGTCATAATTCCACATTTTATCTTCTTAGTGACATCATCTCAGGTCTGGCCTTTTTCTTCTAGTGTATCTTTATAGTTTCTCTTGTCAAATACCTTCCTATTTTCCTCGTCTGTTCAATACTCAATTAAATTAATTATAGCTTCATTACCATGTGCCTGTCCCAACATAAGACAATGTTTGTATTACCTATGGCAAACAAAGAAAACATCTTTCAAAATTGGTGCCCAGTTTCTTACCTTTTCATGCCCCCTCAGAACAGCAACTGCTGCTGCAACAGCTGTTATATGTTCAACAAACGTTCTTCTCCGTGTCGTTGTTTTTCCGTCCTGGATCAACGAAACTACCTGTTTTATGCTAATTCTTCTGATGACAATCTTCTTCCCTGTTTTTAGAATCTGGAACCAATAAAAATTCCAAGTATGCGATGCATTAATTCAAAGCATACACCATTTTCCAATTTCTATGAGCTGCTGTTTCCATATTTAGTAATGGCTTCTTCTATATTTAGCAATATATGTATCGTTTACTAGTTTCCATCCAAAGGAAATATGATCTCTTTGCCCAAGTCTGTCTAACCCACTACATCTATCCGTACACTCACGACCTGTAATCATTTGCTCATTTTTCCTGATTAGTGATGATGACGATGAAAATATGTGTGCACCAAAATGACGTGACATTTTCAACCTCTCAGGACTTGCGTAATCTGTAATCACAAACATAACTGGTAGAAGCAGTTAGCCCGAAGTAACTTGAGAGTACCAAGACATGCTTCGCATTACATAAACATCTGCGTCATCAAATCTCAAGGATCCGAATGACCAGTCCTTCTTCCACTATACCAATCAAACGGGTTTAACCAAAAGTGTTAAAAATCAGATTGCTGATGTTATTATTGCCACCACACAACACAGAGCATCTATTTTCATCAAGTTCATACATAGCAGCTCTGCTTGGCCTGATCATAAAACAGCCGCAGTTGGTACTCTCGTAAATCTTCGACTTGAAAATGTCAAGTAACCCTTTATCCTTCATCGGCAGACAGGTGAAAACTCCTTGTCCTCATTACATAATTATAACATAACAGCCAATGAATTGAAGCCTTAGTCAGCACAAGCAAATCTGAAGACTCTAACTAGGATGTCAATTGGCCCTGAAGAATGCTCCTTCACAAAAATATCGTTCTCAGCAACCAACTAGGATATCGTAAAGTTAGATCTGTGTACCTTGAATAGATAAATAAATAAATAACACTTTTCAACTAATTTCAGCAAAAATTGCTTTAAAGTCCTAAAATGGGACAAATTCGATTCCATATTTGCGAGAAAAGAGAAGCACACAATCCGATGCGCCACTCTGTTTTTAAAAGCTTTAGAAGCTAAGGCAACTGGGAGCCAAAAGCAAAACACAGAAATGGCTGCAGCATTAGTTGTCGGAATCGTTCTCGACGAGTCGGTGCTATTAGAAAATTCAGAAGCCGCCGCACTCCGACCATCGGCTCTTTCTATCCTCCGTAAACTCCGTCATTCGAAGTTCCACCTTGTATTTTTATTCTCTTCCCTTTTTCGATTAAGCAAAATTCTTTCTTTATTTATTTATCTATTCATGTTTTCATCTTATAATCTGCAGGGAATTTCCCATTCGCCCACTCTTTCCCATGATAAGGTTATCAGTTTAATCAAGTCATTTTTTAAAAAAAAAATCAGCGACTCTTCTTTGCAGGAGTTCAATTGAATTGAATGTTATTTTGAAGCCAAGTTTATGAATTAACCATTGCCACTCTTATGCATGTACAAACATAGGTGGGTTTGCTTAAAAATACAGCAACGGAGCACTCCTTGGATTGCTTTGCTTCGGATGCTTATACCTCTGTTTGGGTTGATCGCATTGGAGCAAATGTTTTGTATGTTGTTTCTAGCTCCAAGATTGATGCTTTTAATCAACTAAGCAATTTGGGTTGGATCGTTGTCGCTGTTGGTGAGTGATTTTATGACTTACCGAGCTCAAAGTCTGTGTATTAACTTTTACTCACTTGTGATCGTCGATACTCGCTTTCTTGCTCTTCAGGTTCTGTCGCATGTGACGATTCGAGTATCCTATGTATAAATAGACTGGAAGAGTTGTTTTTAACTATTTGCAGCTTAAATAGAAAGGTTTGTAATCCAGGCCTAATTCTTGTTTAAGGAAACCTACTATTGTCTATTGCAGTTGTTCGTATTCTTAACTCTATCCCATCGATATTTCAAACATTCATGAACGTAAAGATGTTTAACATTGGATGATGAAACCTCCGTCTTCCTCATGAAATTATTGCGCTTAGAATATCTTGACTTCATGCTCAGATATAACGGTTGTGGTAATCCTCTGTGAAAATTCTAGCTAGGTGGAGAACGAAACTTCGAACTAATTCAAGATTCTAACATTTAATAATAACATCTTTATTTATTTTAAAGCTTCAATGCTTCAGCATTTGCCAGAATATCAAATTTTGTTTATTTTGACATTTCTGGATTCCGAACAGGCATTGCAGAACAATGTTGTGACTGTTGGTTATGTCATGAAACCTTCGCGAGAAGAAGATTTTGCAAAGGTGAGCTCTTGAGAAAGTATCATTGATGTTTGATATAAAACAGCAGAAAGAAAGAAAAGGTTTTCAACGTCTGATAGTCTTTGATTTTGTGAAGGTTTCACAATGAAAATGTAAATGTCTGATTAAACTTCTGTATTGCTCGAACTTTTAGGTTCTACATTTACGTGCACAAGGTAAATCCATTGCAGCAAATATGTTTTCTTACATATGAGGACGTTGTACTATAAATGTTTGCTGGTTAGAGAAGATGTCGAATGCACTCTAGTTGTAGAACTAGAAGAAAATGTCCCCTTTTATCGTTGCTTCAGTTTTGAAGTATCTAATGTTTCAAATGTTCTAGATGACATTTGCCCATAAATGTATCATTTCTCTTTTAAATCTAGAAGTTTAAGTTCATTCTTTGTGTTTTTTGTTGTAGAGGGGTGCATTCCCCTTGTCTCCTACTCCAAATGGGATGATGTTTATGCCTCTCACATTTGAACTCCCCCTACTTTCTCAACTACAACATGTTGACATGGTTCTACATAAAGCAACAGATGAAATTATCTCTGTTGACTTAAGGAGCTCTTCAGAATCCTCAAACAGCATTACTTACACTACAGGCATGCAGGAATTACAAAGGTAGATTTCCAAATCATCTGTAATTAGTCCAACACTGTTGGATGCATCAACATGACACCATAACTTGTCCTCGTCCTGTTCCTCTTTTTGATGTTATTTTTCTCTTCAGAACCAGTATCATGGTATTGCCTTGATTTTTCATTGACACTATAATCTTTTTTTTCCCGCATGATAGAATTACGTTCACTTGCAAAATTTGTGCACCGACCAGGCATCTAATAGTTTCTTAAACGAATGCTTGGATTAATTTCAAGTGGTCCAGGGTCCTTTCTTACAACTGTTAATTCTTAAACAGATATATGGAATGTCATCCAGATTGCATTGTGATCGATCCCCTTGATAAAATATCTCCTGTCTTGGATCGGCTGAAAATCCAACAAATTCTTCTTGAGCTGGAGAATCTCAATACAGAAAGCCATTGTACAATTAGAGGACCGCATTTTCTGAAGGTCTTTTCATCAACAAGAAACCTACCTTTGATTTGCAGTTTAAAATTTAGGTTCAAGCAAAATGGTATTTCACAGCATTTAAGCTTTCTCATCTTATTGAGTTACATCTGGAGTTCAAATATGCAGGTTGATGTTTTTAATGAGCCTGATTTAGCACAGAGGCTATCAGACGCTACACTGTCTCTTCCATATATTATCAAACCTCAGATTGCCTGTGGAGTAGCTGATGCTCACAGTATGGTAAGACAAGTGATGCAGGATAGCTGATAATAATTCATTCCTGCTTTTATCATTCACTTTGAAGTGATAAAATCTGCATAACACAGGCAATTGTCTTTAACTTGGAAGATTTTAAGGATTTAACTGTTCCTCTTCCAGCAATTGTTCAGGTAAGAACAAAATTAGTCTTTGATGAATTTGATTGGTTCTTTCTGTCTTTTGTTTTACAATATCTTCAAAAATTTACTTGATTTGCATTTGTTTTTAATTCATTACTAATTTTTAAAGGAAAAAAAGTATTCGGTGCAATGATTACATTTAATTTGTGTTATAACTGTCTTTGAATCGATCTTTAGCTGTCGCATCTGGATCTTATTTCCACATGCGGATCATTGTGTTTGGATAAAATTTTTGGTACACTTTGAGAGGTTCTTGATGCCTAATAGGCTTCCATTCGTCTGTCTTTCTTGTTGACCTAGCTAACAGCCACGCAATCAACAACGAGGAGTGCTAGCACTGATGGATTGCTACCTTGTTAATAGTGCCTTAAAAGTACTAGAATGTGTCTCTAATACCAGAAAGCTGAATGTGATTTAAGTTAAGCTCTTAAATATGCTCTAGAACCCCAGGTTGGCCAAATGAATTGATGACTGATGGATGCTTCGAATACACTTGTTTTTGAAAGCCTGGCTTATTCATGAACTGAAAACCGTTGGCACTACAGGAATATGTAAATCATTCTTGCACTTTGTTCAAGATTTACGTGTTGGGCGAGAGAGTTTTCTATGCTGTGAAGAAGTCTACACCAAATGCTGATATTTTGACGAAATCATCTGCAAGCAACGGGCTTGGACCTTTGACCTTTGACAGGTAGCAGCATCTCTCTTGAAATACCTCTCATTTTGCTGTGTTGAATAGTGATCCATTACGTGTTTGATTGGACAGCTTAACATCTCTTCCAACTAGCAGCAGCAGTGAGAACAGTAGTACAGCGAGCGATCATTTTGATATTGGCCTTGTGACTGATGCTGCAAATTGGCTTGCAAAGAAACTGGAGCTGACAATATTTGGCTTCGATGTAGTTGTAAGTTGGTGGTTTGTTGATTCTGCATTTCCTAATAGCCGAGTGCATGTTGTTAGGATATATATTAATGCGGGTGATATTGTTGGAAAACTACAGATCCAAGAAGAAACCGGAGAGCATGTGATCGTGGATGTGAATTATCTGCCATCATTCAAGGAAGTGGCGGACAAGGTGAGCATCCCGGCCTTGTGGGATGCCATCAGAAACAAGATTGACACTCATTTGAGCAACACAAATAATAGCTAAAACTCTGAAAGCATGGGAGATGGGATGGCGATATTAAGGTGCAACTCTGTGTAGTGTCATATATTGTGGAACAAAACTGAGTGAAATTGGGAAACAGGGTTATGTTGAGATGATGTGCGTGTGTGTGTGTGAGCTGCTGATTCACAGCCAATTGAACCAACGGACTTCATCTCCTTGTCTACATGGGACTGCATTAGAGTAGTAGTGGCGTATGATGCGACATGTCGCTTTGTTTGATTCTACAAAAATGCTGCCAAGATTTCACAACACAATAATCACGCAGAGATCTCATTAATTTCATAATTAATTGTGCGGGGAAACTTGGATTACTACTTAATAAGGGAACTTAATGAGATCCCATTGAAAACAGACCCCACCCCCACTCCAATCCCCAACTGGAAACCAACTATAAATACCAGAAGCTGATCATCTTCTGAACCCGAGAAATCCTCTCCATTTGTCTATCGGCCCTCTCCCGGCCTCCCTCCCTCCCTTCTACCCTCCTCCTCCAAACCCTAGATCCCCAATTATCTCCCTTCACTCTATTTGTTTCCCTCGTTATCCCTACTTAATCACTATTTTTTTTACCCTAAATATAAATTATTATGGCTGCTCAAGAACCAGATGTTGATTCTGCTCCCCAGCAAACCCTAGATCCCTCCTCAGAGGCATCGCTTTCTCGTAGTTTGTCTTCTACTAAGCTCAACGCCCAGGCTCCTGAGTTTGTCCCCACTCGCCCTTCTCAACAACAACAACCCCCTCCTCCCCCTCCTCCTACTGCTTCTCGTCTCCCTGTGATTCCTCCTTCTCCTCCTCCCGCGATGATGCACATCTATCCTCCTCCTCCTCCCTCGCCGTTTCATGTTCCGATTCACAGTCCTGTGCATGTTCCACACATTCAGAATCACCATCCACATCTCCATCACCACCACCATCATCATAACCCCAACCATCATCACCAGCAGCAGTATGTTCCCGTTCGAAATCATAATCATAATAATAATACTCACTACGTACCTGTTCAATATCACGGGAATCATAATCAGTACCCCAACCAGAATCAAAATCATCATGGGAAGAAAGGGCAGTTAGAGGAGGAGGTGGTGGAGGCGAAGAAGGAAGGCGCATCTTCATCAGCGTCAGATCATGTCTCCAAGAATGATAAAACTGGAAACGGAAACGGGCTGTCTGATGAGGCTATGCAGAAGCTTTTGAATCAAGTGAGTGAGTGATTTTCTTTTTTCTGATTACTATTCCTTGCATCCTGAAGAATTCTTTGGAAGTTATGGAGCTGCACGAGTGAATAAATTGTAGTTAGTGTGAAGAGTAATAATTTCTTCTCGCCCCATCCCCTTTTATGATTAGGTTTTGTAGTTTTTCTTTGGTTTTCTATGTCTAAATTAACATAAACGGTAGGATCAGTACCTGGATAAATTACACAAGTAGTGGAGTGAGGATGAAGTGTATTTTGGGATGCTCATACACACTCGTTTGATGCATCCTGCAATAGATTTTGCGGAGTTGCTAGATAGGGATTCCGGTTGGTGAGGAGGGACAAGGATAATGTTACTTTAGTCAATGCTTGGTGTTACTAGTTTTATAATTCAGAATTTATTTCTAGATCTCCCGAAGCTAATAAAGATGATTAGATAACAATTATGCAGCTTGGACTTTTTACGTAAAATCAAATGAAAAAAAAAAAAGACATAGTAGAGCCTGTTTTCCTGTTTTTGTGCTGTTTTAATTTAATTGTATCAGGTCTTGGTTCATTTTTCATGGAAATTGGAATGTTATTTGCAGGTTGAATATTATTTCAGTGATCTAAATTTGGCGACTACTGATCATTTGATGAGGTTTATTAACAAAGATCCTGAGGGATATGGTAAGATAATCTGCTTTATTGGGTTTCGACTTTAGAAAAATTTGTCAATATTTTTTTTTGTAGTGGACTAATTTATAGTATTTCTTCTCAATATATTTTCCATTGATTGTTGCTAGGGTTACTTGGATGTGTATGATAAGATACTTTGGGGTACAATACTGGAGTAATATTTTCTTTGCTTTGTAGTTTTATTACGATAATCTGATGTGTACATAATTTTAGCAGTAGATGGATTTTTTGTGCAATGTTTCCTGTTCACTCTAGTTTTTTTGATCATTAGCTTCAACTTATATCTTATATTGGTCAAATTTGAAGGAAAATAAACCTTGTTCTCTATGTTTGGGGATATAATTTACATAATCATTTATTTTTGTTCTAATAATTTATATTTTGTGATTAAAATAGTTTTTGGCATGTTGCCTTTCCTATTTTTTTGAAGTTGATTTATGGTATTGGGGGTACTTCTGCTTTATTTCATGTCATAAGAAGTGTGCTTGTATAAGAATTAGTTATCTAATCACATAAAGAGAGGGGGTAGCACAATTGTTATTTGGAATGGGTTGTTTGAATATGCTAATATCTTCATCTGTTTTTATTCAGTGCCAATATCTGTTGTTGCTTCCTTCAAGAAGGTCAAAGCTGCCATAAACAGTAATTCTCAACTTGCTTCTATTTTGCGGAACTCATCAAAGCTTGTAAGCTTGTGCAATATTTGCTACTTCAAGTTTTTTTTCCTAAATGGCATCCATGTCGTACTTTCAAGTGTTTCCTTGACCATTGTACTTTTAAAAATTTAGGTAGTTAGTGAGGATGGAAAGAGGGTGAAAAGACAACTTCCCTTCACTGAATCAGATGTTGAAGAGTTACAAGTAAGCTTCTTATGCTAGTTTGTTTTATACATTCTCGTTTCCTATTGTGCACGGCTGCAGCTTTGGCCCCCACCAAGTTTAGATGTTACCATAGCAGTGTATTGGAGGCTTTGCATTTTTCCGTTTTCATATCCAATGCTCTTAATTTAGATAAATAATAACTTGACTTGGGTATTCACTTTCTTTTTAGTCACGCATAGTTGTTGCTGAAAACTTACCTGAAGATCATTGTCACCAGAATCTGATGAAGATTTTTTCTGCAGTTGGGAGGTATCTAGAACAATTCATGTCATATTTGCCTATCACTATGGTCTATCTTTAGATATGTTCATCTGTTTAATCTTCCTGGGGTTTTGTCTTCAGTGTGAAAACAATTCGTACATGCCCTCCTCAAACTTCTGGTGGTGGGCCCTCTTCAGGATCAAGATCATCAAAAGGCGAAGGAATGCATTTCAGTAACAAAGTATATTCCACAGAATCTGACTGAAAAGTTTACTTGCTAGCTTTTTTTAAGATGCTTGTTTTGCTTGATTTTGATTTTCATTTTTGACAATAATCTATTGATTCAGGAGGGTCTTCTGTCTTCCATGATGTATTTTTGTTTCATTCCTCCTTGAATCAAATTTTACTTGTAAAGAAGCTCCATAGATGGTTTTTGCTCTTTTTCAGAAGCTCAGTTTATCATGTATTCCCTGACTTAATTTTTTTCCAGATCTAATAGTTTCCTTTTATTTCATGCAGTTGCATGCATTTGTGGAGTACGAGTCTATTGAAGTAGCTGAGAAGGCTGTACGTATTATTTAGCCTGCAATTTGGTGGAAATTGCTTTCTTTTGGATGCTTACCATAGAAAAATGTGCTTTTCAATATGCAGGTGGCTGAGCTAAATGACGAGGAGAATTGGAGGAGCGGTCTTAGGGTTTGGTTACTACTAAAACGTGTGGTATGTACCTAAGGCAAATCGATTCTTTAGTTATCAAATTTCCCTAGTTAGACTAGTTACTTGATTGGTTTACTACTGCTACATGTAGCCTAAACCTACTCAAGCACGAGGAAAGAAGGGGCATGATGGACAAGTATACTCCGAGGAAGAAAAAGTTTCTACTTCCGAGCAACCACCAATTGAAAAGCAGAACGAAGATCCATCACAACAATATGATGGTCATTCACACGATCATTCTGTAAGTGCTGGCAGAAATTTATTGAGCAATATCTTTTTGTGGAATTTATCAAAAAATTATTCTTGCAGTTGAAGCTACTGAGTAGATGATGTTTGGGGCACATTTTCCCGGATTAAGTTTGCATCCATATTGTTCATGTTCCTTTTGTTCTGTACTGTTCTGTAACGTGAAAGCAAAGACAGAGGAATTGATCATTCTTTTTTGGGTGACGTGTCTTTTAATGGAAAGCACACCCGTAATCATTGTCTCATGAAATGACATATTTGATCTGAATTTGATTTGGACAGGGTGAGGACCATACAAGCGAAAAGGAGGGTGCGCAGAAAAAAGGGCGGAATCGAGGTCGGGGGAAGGGACGAGGGCGGGGTCAGCAGCACCATCAAAATAACCGTGGTGGCAATCACGTGGGAACTCCGCCATCAAATAACGGTCCGATAATGAATGAACAAGCAACTATGGGGAAGCAACCACCAGGGCCTCGCATGCCGGACGGCACAAGAGGATTTGCTATAGGCCGGGGGAAGCCTGTTACTGTTAATATTGCATAGTTGCAAGGGGGACGGGGGGGATGGATGCTTCCACTTAACGGAGGGAGAGGAGGTGATACCAGCAGCAGCAGCAGCAGCAGCAGCAGGGTTTTTAGAAAAGGCTGTGGGTCTTTTTAAGTATTATGTTTGTTATTTTGCTCTTCTCAAAAAGCAAAGGGATCTCATATAATTAATTAATTAATTAATTGTGAGGGGGTGGATGGAAGACGTCTTTTTTGGTGTTTTTGGTATGGATTGGTTGTCTCATCTTTATTGGTTGTGTGATGTAGAAGGAAACCAGTAAGAATAGTGGCTCTCTGGTGCGTTAACAAAGTAAATACTCCTACTACTGCTCATGCCCTTTCCAAATAAATAAACCTCTTACTTTCATCTATCTATTTTTCTCACAATCAGTTTTCTAAATAGCAACAAGGAATTTCGTGCTCGATATCAACATTCTCCATCCCCAATTATTTCAATTTAGTCCATCAGCATGCGTGTTTCCAGTGTTATCTATTTTACTTAAAAAACAAATTGAAAGAATATTATACACAACATCTACATATCAACGGCCTATTAGCTCAGTTGGTTAGAGCGTCGTGCTAATAACGCGAAGGTCGCAGGTTCGAGACCTGCATGGGCCATTTTTTAATTATAATAGCTTACAAAATACAAACGACATAGTTGAGTAACCTAAACGTGATTATGGACGTTGGGACACGTTGTCAGCAGCAGCAGCAGCCTTTATGACATATGACAAATGACAAATAAAATAAAATAGTGGGATAGAGAATTGAAGAGGAGGACAAAGATACTGACAACTAAGTGATAATATTAATAATGATTGCCATTAAATACAAGGAAAAGGACTTCTTCATAGGAATACTCTGTCCATCTTCAACCCCCAATCTATCTACACATACACACACAATGGTGTCACCGCCTTTGCACAGGGTGTCCTTTCTTGATTCATCCATTTACTCCAATATAATCATCAACCACCTTTTCCCTTCCAATGCCAGTAGCATGGTGTTGTTTGGCTGGATGGCTGTCAATAGATCTGCAGAAACC
Source organism: Dalechampia spathulata (assembly GCA_948192965.1). Lineage (NCBI taxonomy): Eukaryota > Viridiplantae > Streptophyta > Magnoliopsida > Malpighiales > Euphorbiaceae > Dalechampia > Dalechampia spathulata. The sequence goes on from CANYBF011132148.1 coordinate 20,382, forward strand.
ACTGATCATTCATCACCATGACATTTGAATTTCTGTTATGAGAAAATAAAGAAAAGCAAACCTGCATGTTTCTTTATACATCTTCATGACTTAAGTCAGTCATCATCCTCTAGGTAATCCTCATCATCATCATCATATTGCTCAAAAATCTGATATTCCTCATCACTACTATCAACATCTTGTGTTTTATCACCACCAGTAGTATCGGCTGATGGAAAGCTATCAAAGAGCTCTTGTAAATAGCCTCTTGAGTTGTTCTCCGTATCTAGATTCACTTTATATAGGAAAATACCAACTGATATCCGCGAGGACAGTATTAAAGGGGCCACAACAGACACATATCCTGGCTGAGATAAAATTCCCAAACCTTCCAGAGAATGACAAACACAATAATACATGCACGAGTCTAAATTGGCAATTCTAAGAAAGAGTGCTGCATGAGATCTCAAAAAAAAATCATCAAATTGATAACCCAAGTATCATACCAAATAGCTCACGGACATAATTATCGTTTCTTGGATGTAAAATCTAGTTTTGAAGCAAAATCAAGGGTTCCCATGGGGAAAGGATACATGAATGTGAGTGCAAAGAGATTTCATCATCATCACCAGCCTACAAAATAAAAAAGTGACTCAAAAATAACCAAGTGAAGATATAAACAATGAAGCAGATATAAATGACGTGGATACCTGATCAAGTGCTTCATACTCATCCATTTCCTCTTCTAGGTCATCAGCCTCAATGTCATCCACCTCAGCTTCATCGACATTATTTTGCCTCTCATTTGCATCATCATTCAAAACCTCTGCACCATAAATTCTTTTTCAATATGATAAAAAGAGCCGCAAAAGGAATCTAAAGATGTAGAATGGCGAAATGAGTGGTAAAAGTATACTTGATACAAAGATGTATTACATATCAACTAGAAAAATGAATGAGTTTAGGTGCTAAAACCTTGAATAACTTTTTGGCGTTCCACTTGATCAGATTTCAAAGCTTCTTTGTGAAGACATGCCCTCTTTGACTTTTCAAAATCATCAGAAGCAGCTTTTAGTAATTTTGCTGCACCGGACTTTGGGTATATTGATAGAAACCTCACCATGACACGAAGTCTCAAGCTATCATGGATGTGCTGCAAGAACCATCCTGTTCCATACTGTTAAACACAGGCATTTAAAACTTGAATGTCAGACCATATAGTGCGAGCTACACCACTGACAAGGCTAACACCACACTCACAGTGCAAGTTGTCTGCTTTGGAGGCTTTTTTATCTCTTGCTGTATGTAATCATCATCAAGTTCGCACAACTGCAGTGATGTCTGATATTTATATGGAAAGGCTTGGAATTTGCACAAATCCTCCCATTTATGTTTAGGGCTGCAGAATTCAGACTTGCATACATCAGTATTTAGGCTTAAGTTGAGACGTGGCAAGAAACAATATACAAATGTCAAGCAGTTACTGATATGGCTATCAGGCATGGGCTGAATTACAAAGCTAATGGAAATATGGAATATAACAATAAAATAAATTAAGGTTGGAGGAGAGCTGAGAAAAGAGGAATGTTTTACATTGTCCTCTCTAACTACATTCAAACAAATAATACTTAAGCATGCTCCCAGTGAAATGTGAAGATTTGAAAAATACTAACCTGTTAGCAGCATTAGCATCGGGAAAACTTCTTAATGGAGGTGGTACTCGAAAATCGATTCTCTGATATCTGGGAAATAACATACCATAGATGCCCACTAAGATCATCAACAACTTATGCCACTAATCAGAGAAGCCAATAAATGCTACGAAGATAAATGAGTATGCATGCACCGCTTTAGTTTGTTGAAGCCTGCATAAAATAACATGCACCTGCCTAATGGCATATAGAGATGGTTAATCATCCCTAATCAGCCGATAGTCCATCACTTTTGTGATCAATAAATAACTCTTGCAAAAACAAATAAACAGAGTGCTTATATTAAAAAATGTTAGATGCAAATCTCTCACATGCGAGAATTAGGATCTTTTCGAGGATCATATCCTTTTCTGATCCAAAATCTTAGAAATGGCCCTCCAGAAAAGTAGTAGGCCACTGCAAGAAGAAGTCTGCAAGTCCAGACAAGTTAAATGCACACAAAATGATGGTTAGAGAAAATCAAAGCTTATAAAAGTACAGGACTATATGAAAAACCAATAAAGAAGTTAATTTAAATGAGTGATTGCCAGAAAGAACACCTTCTAAGTGTTTGATGGGTGAACTTCATACTTTTGACAAGCAAGCGTTCTGTCACCGCATCTTTGGGCCATATAGGCCGCTCATCAAACAATTCAGATACAGCCATTTGCCACCCCCACAGCTCTGTGCCTTGCGCTATATATAATTTCCAATTTATTTCTTTAGGAATCTGTATGAAAGCTAAGTGCAAACCAAATGAAAGAACATGACTTTTTAATATACATTTTCAAAATTTTCAAGTAATTTCCTTTTAATGTAGTAAAAACCATCTTCTTTGCGTTGTTTCATAGTTCTCTTTGCGACCAATGGTACATGCGTTGTTTCATAGTTCTCTTTGCGACCAATGGTACATTAAAAAGATTTCCATGTTGGGATCAAATAATCAATATAGGTAAAATCTGAAAGCAAATAAAGGTCACAATTTAAATACACAATTTAAGAGAGCAAGAAGATCTAAAAGCACAAAAGAAAAGAAATAAGGATATCATTAATATTGAAATCAATGGCAAGGGCTGGCTCTAAAATCATCTGAAACAAAAAAAGAAAAAAGAAAAAGAAGAGGAAGTTGTTAGTTTTACTAGAATGATCTCCTCGAAAGAGAATAAAAGATATCAAAAATCAGTATCAGTTCAGTTATCCAGGTAGATTTCTACATCAGTCAATATAAAGGGATTTATCCATGAGCAACCACTAGTTCTTTATTTTTTCCTGCAGCTGAAAATTAATTAGATTCATCTGCTGTAACTTCAGCATTAGAATCCAGGATATACTAAAAGGTATTAGCACATGGACATTAATTTGTGTAGTCAGTACCTCAAAATGGTTTTCTACAGCTTCTTCTTGTTTCTTTTTTGAACTAGAAGTTGATGTTGATTTCAACCTGATAATAATAATAAATAACTAAAATTAACAAATAAAACAAATAAAAACAATCAAACTCATGTCATCTGACAACTGAGAATCAGACAGCCCCTAAACAACCATTCTCCTTCTTGCAGATCACGTAAATGGAGAATCATAATGCATTGCACTTACACAATTCTCATAAATTAAGCTATAAGCCTAAAATGCTTCTGTTGTAGTTATTGTCTTCCTATAGTAAATAGGAATGCATTTTTATGGAATTCAAACTCTAAAGAGCTTTCAAATTTTGTCTTCTTGTACTAATAGAGTTGCTGCATTTAAATGAAAATAAAACAGGCACGAAAACTACACTATACAACATATCATAAGCTAAATGTGAAGTAGCTTACGCTAAATTCACTGGCATATCTTTGGTCGTAAAAAGTGGGGGTAGTAGAATCATCGTATCCTCCTGATCCAAATCCATAAGGCCAGCCTTGTCTATGGATTAGACAATACAAATAAACAGTCCAGTACTGGTAGTTCTTTCAAAGAATTGAAATCAAATACGAAACCCTATGACAATAATTTTTTTTCCAATTCATAAAAAAGAAAGAAATTTATACCGAAATGTGGCTCTTCCATTTCCGTCCAATTCCGCTTTTTCTTTTGTGCAGCAGCATCCGCATGAACCGCAACAACATGTTGATAGTCCACCATTCCTTAATTTATACCAAAGAATTTCAAGCCTTTTAAGTTACTGACTTCATCGATTGATAAAATTGACTTGATAGAATAATGATTCAGTTGAATTGAACTTCGCATACGTTGTGTGCAAAGAGAAAAACAGACAAAAGGAAAAAAAGGGTAAAACTCTAACCGTCAAAATGATAAGCCTCAGGAACACGAGCAACAATATCAACAGAAAGGTCTGTCTGAAGGTTTGACTCAGTTTGTTCTGCCGCCTCTAATGACTTCTTCCTTTTCTTCTTAGATATTTTTAAGAGCAAATTGTTACAGGCACGAAGCTCTCCAAATGCAGGATGAGAATAGGGATCCTCGGGGCGAAAATACAGCTCCAATTGATTAGATTGGGAGGTACGAGCCTGCTCTAATTAACAAAGCAGTTGAATAAATAAAACAGAAAAGTTGAGTTGAAGTGATAAAAGAGAATAAGAGTAAAAAAAAAAGACCTGAAGAATTGCATCGGTGCCGCCAAGAGTTTGGATGGCACGAGACATGGAAGAAGGATATCCAGGATAATGCACAGCAAATGCTTCATTGCTAGGTATAACTCCAGACGCTTCTCCATCTTTGATCACTCCCATTATTTTCAAAAGAAGTCCCTGGTGAGGACAGCTCGTGTAGACAACAAAAAAGAAAATCAAAACAGAAGACCATACATAATATTGTATTGAGTGGAATCCCTGGCCAATGGCTTTAGCAAATAACCCAAAATTCTCCTTCAATTTCCCAAACGGAGACTCGAGTTTTTGGAAGCAGATGGAATTTATGAGCTGCAGTGGCTTGGATAGCAGAGATGAACATGGACCACGGCTAACGTCTTAATGGGCCGGTCTCATCTATTTGTTTACCCAATCTCAAGCCCATTACACATTTTGTCGTATTAACTACTTATAATGAGGGTTTTTTTTTTAATTATTTTAAAAAAAGAAGAAGAAATAGGCCACACATGTTTATAACATGACATGCTTGTCACAACTATGGAATAACGGTTTTTAAAGTAATCGGGAGAGCCGGGCTCCGGCCAACTGAAGATGGGCGTCTAAGCCACAGGCTCTCATTACAACTGTTTCTCTTTATTTTATTGGAAATCCTAACTCCCGGAGCTTGTAACATATTCCGCCGCCTAAAGACAGCTTGAAGGCTGAAGAAAACCCGAAGCAGTGCCAGCAGCGTTGGTACAGGATGCTTCCGCAGGCTTGTTATTGTTATGTCAGCTTCACATCCTCTAATTCAATCCCAGTGCATGGAGTGCTTTTGCTACAATCAAACTTCACTGCAACTTCTGTTGCCGACGATCCATGAATGTCTTGGTATGTCACGTCACTAATTTTGACACCAGATTCCTGCCATCATATAATCCACTCTCGTTTATAACTTGAAGCTCTGCAATATAGTAATCCGTTTAGTTTCTAGTACGTAGTAACCATTTAATACCTGGCCAGGGCAATTTTTCTCCTCAGGGCAATAATTCTGATCAATCACAATCGGGTTTTGAACATTAGTCATGACTGCATGCTGGAAAAGAATGTTCCTGGCAAAACCTTCGCTTGGTCTTCCCCAAGTTTTGATTCTCACACCGTTTTGTGTGCCAGAGAATGTGGTGGTCTTAACAGTCACATTTTGTACTCCAGCTTCGTTATCGCCCTTGCCTAAGCTTCCAATGCTGCACAAGTAACATGTTGTTCATAAAATCTCAGGATGATATTTTACAGTTACGAATAAAATCATTCATCCCATAGATGTGCAAGTAATAATGTTTTTGGTTGTCAAGTACCTGATTCCGTGGCCAGGTCCACATACAACATTTTCAACCCATAAGTTAGCGGTTCCAGGCCCAACTGATACACAATCATCGCCTGTACCGATCTTGGAGTTCAAAATTGTGACACTACTCGACCCTTCCACGTGAATTCCATCTGTGTTAGGGCTATCGCCTGCAGCCGACACTTGCACGCTCTGGACTTTGACATTCTGGCAGCTATTGATGACAATGTGAAACTTTTGGCTGTCTTCTGATGCTAATCCATTTATCTCAATGTTATTTGAATTTGAGAATTCCAGCGACTGTGCATACACATACATGAAACAAGAATTAGTAAACGTTGACAATTTTCTCAACGTCACCAACTACCTATCTGCAAATACGAGTTATTTAGCGTTTATACCGTTGCACCAGTTGGGCAATTCTTGCCGGAAGACTTGCAAGACCACAAACCAGAGCCTTGACCATCAAGTACACCACCAGACACGGTTACACCATCAACATGCTCGAAGATTATCCAGTTGTTTTCATCACCAAAAACAGAATAATCAGATGGAGCCCTTAGGGTACCATTGATACTAACTTCAATGGCAGTGTTCTAGCATGGACCCTGAAATTCCACTTTACCTAAAGAAAACCTACCTGCAGGCACGTAAAGAGTAGCAGGAACACTAGAACCACAGGCATCTGCCCATGCAGCAAGAAAGGCCTTGGTCGAGTCAGTTGAACCATCAGGTTTGGCTCCATAACTTTGCACATTGAATAATCGTGCAGGTCCTCCCATTACAAGAGATGATAAAGTGAAGAAAATAATGTAGAGGTGTGTAAGGGCAAGAAAGGTCGTTGTATTTGCCATTTCTTGACGGTTTAGAAGAATGGTTAGAGCTGTGGATTGAATTGGAGAGGTGTGAGGGGCTATATATAGGAATTCTTTGGGAGAGAGATGATTGACATGGGTTCTTTCTTTCACCATTTTAGAGATGACTGGAACGTAAGAAGTGGAGTTGAAAACGGAGAAGAAATAGTTTAAGTTTCCTTTTTCTTGAATTAAAGGATCCCAACATCACTTCCATACCTATATTTGCGTTCAGGAAAAACTGGAATTCACAGCAAAGTCATTGTAGGTAGTGGAATTTCCTTCTTTCTTCTTACATATAACTATCTAACTTAACTGTACACTCTAACTGTCATAACTAACTAATGTTACTCAAGTCAACTATATACCTTAAACTGCTCCATGTGGATTTAGCTATAAATCAACTACAAAACGAAGAAAGAAAATGGGTCGATACAGGCGAGTCCGTCTATGCTATCACATGGCTGCAGCTTAATTTCGGTTTCTTGCAAGGCAGATTTCTTGATTGTAACAGTTGAGCTTTTTCATGACATTTACCACGATATAAACTAAATCCAATCTCTCAAAAGTTAGAACCTGGACAAGATTTGAGGCAAGATTTGAGGGGCTTCCGCTTCCACTTACACTTCCACATGTTAATATTGTTAATTTGTAATTATCAGTGAGATAAAGCCATGTGGATCCCGTAAATATTGCCACCAATTAATCTTCTTACCAGCAAACATTGACCAGTAAATCGTTAGTTCAAAACCAGATGCTGATCTTCTAACCTCAGCGTTTCATAATATATAGCATATCATCAAGAAAGATGAATGCTGGATCATGGACACCGTAAGTTGACATTTTTCAGTATGATTGTCAACTCATACAAGTACATGCAAAATCGAAAATGTTGAATGCCTTGATTTTTCGTCATGCAATGGCAGCTTGGACATCTTTGTTAACGGATTTTGGTACGTCCAGTGACAAAAAGAGAAGAAAAGGCCTTGATTCATGAAGAAATTACACAAACACACATCGAATTCAGAAGTTGCTTTAATAAAGATCTTCACATGCGGGTTTCTTTTTCAGCTGCCTAACATCTTTCATGGATATGATTCTACATGTCACATGAGGTTCTCTTATACAAGTCAAGTGCTTCTCGTATAAATATAAGTAATTGGGCCTGGCCCAATTTGTAGTCATGTCTTGAATTCAACTGCATTCAACTAACTTTTGTATCAAATGGACTTGTCAGGTTTTACCACATCGGAATTCTTCTCAAACTGTCCGGGAAAAAAATATGGAAAAACCATTCACCTATTACACGCATTTATCTTAATCTGGAAGGAGAATTAGAGCCCATAGTAAGGACTGCCATTGGGGCAGTACATATAAAAGGTTTTCATATGATTAGCCAATACTACTTCTGCCATATTGTTGAAATTACAAACCATCGTAAAAAGTTAAAAACATAGCATGCGTGAAGAGCATTTGGTTGACAAAGTAGAAAACGTTTATGGTTTGCGTACCCATTGACAAGTTGGCTAAATTTTCTCTTGGATCTTTCATGGAAATTCTTGCACAGCGTTTTTTATGGGGCTTGACTCCTGGGTCATCGCTGCTCATTATGATTATAACTCTCGTTTACTTGTTCGAACAACGGACCCTGGTTTCTTGCTAAAGTTTTGCCTTTCTAAAGTATTTTATTAAATTTCCTTTAAATTTCTGATTATTGGGCTTTGTTCAACATCTTTTGCTTTTAATTTCTGGTAATAAACACAAGTCCTGATTAATGGCGCCCGATACAAGAGTTTTTGCGATTCTTCTTTGCACCTTTTTATGCTCATTATTGGCAACTTTCACCCCAACCATGCCCACAGACACTGATATTGCTTGCTTAAAATCTATAAAAAGCTCTTTGGTAGACCCTTTCGGTTACTTGAAATCGTGGGACTTCAACAACCACACGGATGGCTACATATGCACATTTACTGGAGTAGATTGCTGGCATGATGATGAGAACAGGGTCATGAATCTCCGACTTAGCTACATGGGGCTAAGAGGCGAGTTCCCTAGAGGCATTCATAATTGCACAAGCATAACAGGACTGGACCTTTCCCACAATGAGCTTCAGGGTCCGATTCCATTTGACGTCTCAGAGATTTTAAAATTTCTCACCTCACTTGATCTTTCCTCCAACAATTTCTCTGGCGAGATCCCCACAAATATCGTCAATTGCTCTTATTTAAATATTCTTAAACTTGACCACAATCGTCTAACCGGCCCAATTCCACCTCAAATTGGTCTTCTCAATCGGATGAAGACCTTTAGTGTCGCTAACAATATGTTGTCAGCGCCAGTGCCACAGTTTATCAACTTATCAACTTCAGCAGACAACTATGCAAATAACGACGGACTTTGTGGAGAGCCTTTGGAAGAATGCAAGCAAAATCCAACAAATTCTGATCGTTTTAAAAACGGATTTATAATTGGCTATGTTGTATTTGCGGTTATAATTGTTACTGTATATGGATCGTATTGTATACCATGGATCCAGGTTGGGAAGAGGAATAAAATGATTACAGTTGCAACCATGATAAAGTTGATGTTGAAGAGGAACAATAAGAAAACAGAGGCTAACCTTCCAGAGAACTTGTCAACAATGGAGTTCCTACGCGAGACCCAGGTGAATCCATCTCTGCATATCTTTCCAATGCTACCAATGACACTGACTTTGAATCTTTGGTCTTTTTAAGATCTTTTATAGGCATATTCACCTGAATGCTACATCAATTACAGGTTTCTAGTTTGGAGAAGTTCGTCACAAGAATAGAATTTATGGATCTTCGGAAGGCAACCGAAAATTTTAGCCAACACAATATTATTGGGTTAGGAGAAATGGGGACCATGTACAAGGCAACCTTTCTGAATGGTTGGTCCGTTGCAGTGAAAAGGTTATCTGATCCTCAGGACAAGGAGGAGGAACACTTCATGTCCGAATTGAAGACATTGGGCAGATTTAGACATGACAATTTGCTTCCACTTATCGGATTCTGCGTAAAACCCAAGGAATGGTTTCTAGCGTATACGTATATGTCAAATGGAAACCTTTCCGATTGGTTACATGGAGTGGACGGCAATAAGAAGATTCTCGAATGGCCTTTGAGGGTTAAAATTGCCGCTGGTTTAGCCCGTGGGTTGGCATGGCTCCACCATGGGTGCAGTTTTCGCGTTGCCCATCTCAACATAAGCTCTAAATGTGTTCTACTTGACCAGAGTTTTGAACCCAAGTTATCGAATTTCGGAATGGGCATGGTGATCGATCTCAAGGAGATCAACTTGAGCTGTAGTTTTTCAATGGATATTGAATTTTGGGAGCACTGCTTTCTCAAGGAAGACGTTCTGAAGTTTGGAATAGTGGTTCTAGAGCTGATCACAGGGAAAATGGCCGCCCATTATTTAGAGAGCGGTGATGGAAGCTTGGATAAATGGAGGAGGGAGTTAGGTTGTGGCTCAGCGTCGTTATATGATGCGGTTGATAAGATGCTGATAGGGAGAGGAGATGATGATGAGATCTGTGAGCTTGTCAATGTTGGTTGGCAGTGTGTTCAACCCCTACCGGGGCAAAGGCCTACAATGGTTGATGTGCACAAAAGGATCAGTGCAATCAGAGGAAAATAGGAAGTAGTAGTAGATGATGATGCAGGGCAATCCCTGGGAACTGAAACTGGTGGTTCCATTTCACAACATAATAAGGTTGAAGTTGAAATCATGGAGATTCACTAGACCAATCCACACCTTATCCTTATCTGCAATAATTCATATCTTTATTTTATCAAATTTCAAATTTACTTTTTATTTTTTTTATTTAGATAAATAGCTACTGGATTTATAATTAATTTCAAATAGTTGAATTTTCTATTTTTTGAATATTTTTCTAAAGAAATGACTAATTATCATAAAAGAAAAAGATAAATTATTATGTTTAATAAAAAAATAATATTCACTTCAAAAAATTACAGATTATAAAATTATTTTAATTAATATGATAATATCTTGTTACATATTTTATTTAATATCTTCTTTATATATAATAAATTAATAAATATTGGTATGTTAAAATTTTATTATGTATTCCATATTCATTTTATATTTAATACTATTTTAACTAATATTTATTTCTTATTTGTTATGTGTTTTATATTTAATTAATATTTATTTTTTATGAGATAAATATAAATATTTAAAATATGAAATATCAAATGGAGTACTATTTTAACATCTGAATAATACCAAATAATATAATTTTAAAATAATATTTTAATTAATATTAAATATGGCAAAATCATTATTACCGAAAACATCCAAACCTACAATGGCCACGCAAGGCAACTTACCAGAACAGGGATGAGCAACCCGCACGCATGTAGTCCAATTGATACTCGGTGTAGTCGAATTGATACTCGGTGTAGTCCAATTGATACTCGAATAGGTGTTAGAAATTAAAAAATACATGATTCAAGTTTTGGTAACCATAGTATAGGCATCTTCTAGATGGACTCTTATGGGCATCAAGACCAGGAATCCATTTAAGAGGCCGCTGAATAAGATGATTTATCTCCTTTACAATGCTGTTGGAGTATGGGACTGTTGGAGTATGGGACCTTCACAATCCTGTCATGTAGGTATGTGTGAGCCTTGGGTGAGCAAATCACCGTTTGGAAAGTCAGCCACAGCGTCGGCCTCTAGAAATCACTGATTAGTGTCTCCCAACTGCCATATAATACCATCAATTATCTTTGAGAACTCCATCAGCCTCGGAGAGTTTAACCCAGGAAAAAAAACACAGAGAAAAGGAAGAATGGCGAGTGAAGGTGAAGTAGTCAGGAACAAACAGGTGATTTTCAAAGACTATGTGAGTGGCATTCCTCAAGAATCCGACATGTATTTGACCTCTTCTGAGCTTAAGCTGAAACTACCCCAACAATGTATGGATGGTATTTTGCTTAAAAACCTTTACTTGTCATGCGATCCTTACATGCGTGGTCGAATGAGATACAACCCTGCTGCTGAGCCTGCATTCGCTTCTTTCGCTCCTGGCTCTGTAATGTTTCTGTTGTCTCCATTTCTTTAATTTATAATTAATTGTTTTTGTTTATTTTATCATTGCGGTTCTACTTTTTATGATTCGTGTGTAGATTTTTATATAAGAATGAGGTGTGTCAACGGACAGAGCAATATGATAATATGCATCTGTAATTCTTTATTTATTGAAAGGAACTGAGAAATCTAATCTTTGCTCACATGGGTCTGATTTTTATTATTTTTGTGTTGAGTTTGTGTGTTTTTTCATTCATATTTTATACAGCCAATCAAGTCACTGGGAGTGGCCAAGGTGGTAGATTCAGGACATCCGGAGTTCAAAAAGGGTGACTTGCTGTGGGGAATGACCACCTGGGAAGAGTACACTCTTGTAACAGCACCTCAAGCTCGAAGCTTTTTCAAAATTCACCATGATGAGTTACCCCTTTCCTATTACACTGGAATTCTTGGTGAGTTAATTGGCCTGTTGAAAGACCTAGCCTCGTCTTCTGTGCTTGGACTTTGTTGGCTTTTCTGCCGGTGACGATTCAGTTGTTCAAAAAGGAAAATTGTTAAACATAAATGGATTTGCATTAACGTCACTGGCTTTCAGATTTTGTCCGTCGTAGTACATGATACCTGGTTGCCCGCTTTAGAAAATTGTTATGGTTTTGTCGGACATTTTCCATTTCCTTTCCATTGTTGCGCTTTAAACATCGAAGCTTATCTATCTCTCTTCAACTGTTTACAATATTAATTTACATTGGGATTAAGATTTAGCGGAATTGTGTCAAATCGTTTTAATATGATCCGGTGATTTTTTTGGCAAAATTTCTTTGACAGGTATGCCTGGTATGACTGCATATTTCGGTTTCTATGATGTTTGTTCTCCTAAGAAAGGAGAACGTGTGTACATTTCAGCTGCATCTGGTGCAGTTGGTCAGCTTGTTGGCCAGTTTGCTAAGTTTTCTGGCTGCTATGTTGTTGGAAGTGCTGGAAGTAAAGAAAAGGTCGGCCACTTAACTATCATGCTTTGTCTTTGGTCTATGTTCCATTTCTCGTCGTATCATATGGTAGAAAGTCATCATGAAATTGGTATCTCACAAAATTTTGCTCGGATAAAATCATAGTCTTGATGTCATTAGATAACTACCATTGACCACTGCCCATACTTGATACATGAAACTTGAAATTGTATCCTGCTGAAGTGGATGCTCAATGTCTTTAGTATTTTTTATGCTTTTCCCGCTTTTCATTGTTTAATGAATGATGTTGCTATGATGCATCAACCATGTTACTTTCTTTTGGCTTGTTTCTCGCGTCAGGTTGAATTGCTGAAGAACAAGTTTGGTTTTGACGATGCTTTCAACTACAAAGAGGAGCCTGACTTGACTGCAGCCTTGAAGAGGTTTCAAACTTTATTACAGATCAAATCCTTCTATTTGCTTCCGCTTATGTATTATTTTGGAATCTTTGTGCTCCTTTTCACGTCTTCCAGCATCCAAATGTTTCAAAAGATCCATAAATATAACAATATTCCATCTCCAGGTACTTTCCGGAAGGCATTGACATTTACTTTGAGAATGTTGGGGGCAAAATGCTTGATGCCGTACTGCTAAACATGAAACCCCACGGTCGTATTGCTGCTTGTGGAATGATTTCCCAGTACAATCTTGAGAAGCCTGAAGGAGTGCATAATTTGATGACAATAGTATACAAGCGGGTCCTGATCCAAGGATTTCTTGTTGCTGATTACTATAACCAATACTCTGAGTTCCTGGATTTCGTTTTGCCACGCATCAAAGAAGGGAAGATAGCATACGTGGAAGACATAGCAGAAGGCCTGGAGAGTGCGCCTGCTGCTCTGGTTGGCCTTTTCACTGGCCGCAACGTCGGAAAGCAAGTAGTAGCTGTCGCTCGTGAGTGAAGGACCGCACAAGCTACAAGATATGTAGTTCTACTTAGATATAAACGATAAATAATAATGATGACGGATCAGTTATGATGGGGTTTCAGTAATTCCAATTCCGTTAGCTTTCGGTGTTATGAAAACACGATACATTAGATGCCATTGTTTTCGTAATTTATGCTTATAATGAATTCATCTTCACCATTTCTGTGGGTGATTGAATGCTTGAATGTATTTATTCCTGCCAACAACCTCTTACAAGCAATACCCCGAAGAAGAATCATTTCGAACATCAAGAAATCTATTCATGAGCCCAAAGGAGTTGGGTTCAAGTAGAATTAGTAGGCACGACCACCGAACTCGAAAAAATTGAAAGGGAAGACCAGAGACGTTCACAAATGCTATCGTCCACTCTTTACCTGCGACCGCTTTACTGGTATTCATGCCTTGGTAATTCTACGCTCGAAACTAACATAAAGCGGATAAAACAGTCAGAATGGCTACTACAAGTATGAGCTCCGGAGAAGCAATGAGCAACAAGCAGATCTTACTAAAAAACTATGTGACTGGCTTTCCGAAAGAGTCAGACATGTATATGTACACCGATACCATAAATTTGAAGGTTCCTGAAGATCTTTCTACTGGGTTGTTAGTGAAGAATCTATATTTGTCTTGTGATACTGCAATGCGATTCCGCATGGGAAAAGAGCAGCATCCTCCGTTTTCTACATATGCCTACATTCCGGGCTCCGTAAGAACATCATTTCGATAATTCTTTTTTCCCTTCAATTTGTTTGATTTCTTTGTAATTAAAATGTTGGAAGTTCGTTCTAGCAAAAAGAACATAAATTTGAGGAATTTACTGAATTTCGATATAATGGTGACTGGGTTTTGCTCAGTTGCTGGATCTTATTAACGAAGGTGAAGAATTAGAATTTGACCCGACCTTCTTCTATGAACAATGAGCTCGCAAAGAAAGTTGCCGAGCCTTCCTAAATTGTGAATAGGCATCCTGTATGTTATAGAGTTAGAAATTTCACACCAAAATGTTGCCTTTTCTTGTTGATGAGAATATGCAGCCAATCAACTGGGTTGGAGTGGCTAAAGTTGTGGACTCCAAGCACCCAGATTTCAAGAAAGGTGACCTGATCTGGGGCAGAACAAGATGGGAAGAGTACAGTCTCATCACAAAACCTGATCCTCTGTTTAAAATCTCATACACTGATGTATCCCATTCCTATTATACTGGGATTCTAGGTAAGCTTCTTATTCTGATTCCAAATTTGCATTTTTATGCAACTACGTTTTTCTCGGTTCCTGAGTGAATTCTTTAAACGTACTTGCTCATTCTAGCTGAGGATTTTACATTCTAGCGTTATACTTCGTTTGGAAACTTGTTTCTTCATCATGTTTCCTGTTCTTTTGCAGGCATGCCTGGATTGACTGCTTATGTTGGGTTTTTTGAAGTCTCTTCTCCAAAGAAGAAAGGAGAATATGTGTTCGTTTCAGCAGCGTCTGGTGCAGTGGGCCAGCTAGTTGGACAATTTGCCAAGCTGATGGGTTGTTATGTTGTTGGAAGTGCAGGAAGCAAAGAAAAAGTAATTACATTCTGCAAAGAGTCTGTGTCAATCTAATTGTTCACTTCATTACGATATTATTTGATCGCAACAACGTAAGTAACCAGATATCAGCAGTGAGCAAGTTTAAGGATTTTTATGATTAATGGCATATCCATATTCATAAGCATCAAACTAATCTCACCGTTGAAATCCATTCTAGAGTCTATATTTCGTTTGAGCTAATTGCTGAAGAGACAGGTTTCTCATGTATTTGCATTAATCAGGTGGATCTGTTGAAGAATAAGATGGGGTTTGATGATGCGTTTAATTACAGGAGGAACCCAACTTAGATGCAGCTTTGAAAAGGTTAGTGCAGGCAAGCAATTATAAAACAAGCTCTAGCAAGTGAAGGTATTTTATCTACTAAGACATGCACTTTTTTTCTGATGATAACAGGTGTTTCCCCGAGGGCATTAATATATACTTTGAGAATGTTGGGGGGAAAATTCTTGATGCTGTACTTGTTAACATGAGAGTCCATGGTCGCATTTCTGTCTCTGGAATGATATCGCAATGTATCCTTGACAAGCCTGAAGGTGTGACCAACTTGATGACTATCGTTTACAAGAGGATTCATATTGCAGGGTTTCTGGTCCATGATTCTATTCATCTGTATCCCAAGTACTTGGACATGGTTCTGGCTTACATTAGAGAAGGCAAGATTGTTTATGTGGAGAACATAGTTGAAAGCCTCGACAGTGGCCCTGCTGCTCTCATCGGCCTTTTCAGTTGCCGGAACATCGGAGAGCAAGTAGTCCTGGTTTCCCGCGAATGAACGTTTATCTTGGTTGATTTTCATTAATCTGGTTTTGCCATTTTCATTCTACTTTCTTTTGCTTAAACCTTGCTACAGCCCATTTTCACTAGGTTCATGAATGATATAACTAAAAAGCTAAATGAAGGAAAGATATCAAAGAAGAAATAAAGATGGAACTTCTCTGTATAAACTCCATCAACATGCTGAAGAAGAAACAAAAATGGGCATTGCACGCATCGCCACGTGTAGGGAGGGCATGAAATGAATGTCTCTCCTACCTCGAACACATCCGAATAGAAGATGCTTCGCACCTTGTTGCAAGAAGAAGAAGACAAAAGCCTGTCGAGAGAAACTAAGCAGACCCATTTATATAAACCAGAAATCCATCAAGGTATTGCTATTACACCCTCACGCCCGCAAAAGCAATAATGGCTGGTGATGGTGAAGTTGTGAGCAATAAGCAGGTGATACTGAAGGAGTATGTGACGGGTTTCCCTAAAGAATCAAACGTGCAGGTTATTAATGGTACTACAAAACTCAAGTTACCTGAAAGCTGTAATAATGGAATCCTCGTCAAGAATCTTTACTTGTCTTGTGATCCTTACATGATAACACGCATGAAAAACCTTCAAATCGAAGGATATGTCGGCTCCTTCGAGCTTGGTTCGGTAATTTTTCTATCAATTGGTTTCATTATCTACCTCTATTGACTATATCTTAATATAGATGACGAAGAGCTACAACTAAGGTCCAACAGTTTCCAAGATGACTCGACTGGTGACTTACAGATGTTTTTGACAACACATGTAGCCTATAAGTGGATACGGAGTTGCCAGAGTAATAGAATCGGGGCATCCAAACTTCAAGAAAGGAGACCTGATATGGGGAGTTACTGGTTGGGAAGAGTATACTCTCATTACAGCACCTGAAACTCTCTTCAAAATTCGGTATACTGATTTGCCACTTTCTTACTATACAGGAATTCTTGGTAAGGAGCAATATGCTTTGACATATTTCATTTATAGATGAGAAATATTTTGTGTGGATCAATCCAGGAAGATTCTTCATTTTGTTATTTTATATCTTAGTCTGCAAGCTTCTCTAACTCCCCTGGATTTGCGATTGATCTGTAGGAATGCCTGGCATGACCGCTTATGTAGGCTTTTTTGAGCTCTGCACTCCTAAGAAGGGAGAGTATGTGTTTGTTTCAGCAGCCTCTGGTGCAGTCGGGCAGCTTGTTGGGCAGTTTGCTAAACTGTCAGGCTGCTTTGTTGTTGGAAGTGCTGGTAGTAAAGAAAAAGTTAGTCTTCCGTCTGATTCCTGATTAATTATTTCTAATGTTCATCGAGTTATAGTTTACAATATGATAAAACATGGTATTAAGGAACGAACAATTCACAGTCTGTTGCATACTGTTTCATCATTGAATATTTACTGTCCGAATGTCCCAATCCAGGTTGATTTGTTGAAAAATAAATTTGGGTTCGATGAGGCTTTCAATTACAAAGAAGAGCAGGATCTGAATGCGGCTTTGAAAAGGTTTGTAGTGTAGTAGCTAGCTGTTAGAATTTGAATCCATGGAAGAACACACCCAGACCTTTCCAAGTGCTTTTGGGTACGTTTGTGCAGATATTTTCCGCAAGGCATTGACATATACTTCGAAAACGTGGGAGGAAAGATGCTTGATGCGGTACTAGCAAACATGAGAATCCATGGACGAATTGCAGTATGTGGGATGATATCACAGTACAACCTGGAGCAGCCTGAAGGAATAAAGTGTTTAACAAATCTGATCGTAAAACGTGTCCGAATGGAAGGATTCTTGGTCATCGATCACTATCACCTTTACCCAAACTACTTGGAAATGGGTCTGGCATACATCAGACAAGGGAAAATTGTTTACGTAGAAGACAAAGCTGAAGGGCTAGACAACGGTCCTGGAGCTTTGGTGGGGTTGTATTCTGGACGTAATCTGGGAAAACAGTTGATAGTTGTTGCCAACGAATGAAATAACTGGCAAACAGTATTGTTATCAAATACCCACGTTTAAATAATCATTTTCCTTTACCGACAACATTAAAATTATATTATTTGATCTGTTCTCTATCCACTGTCGGCAAGCAATTCAGCCCATAGCAGGGGGTTTGTTTACTCTTGCTGTACGAAATACCGTAACAGTAATTTGATCCTGGTAAGAAATGAGTGTCTGAAGTTGTTGGATAATTGGACAATGACCCCTGAATTAATGAACTAGTCAAAGCGACTATTATTGAGGAGGGATGGATTAGGCTTTTCTCTGATCATTAAGTATGGGACAAGCTTAAAGATGGCATCACGCTTGTATAATAAGACAAGCCGACCCACTTTTTTAGTGGCAGATAAGGCTCTTCCACGTTTAGACATTAAAAGGCCATTGAATTGCTGCTCATCACAGCATTGTGGGCATTCTCCATTTTCCACTCTCTTTTAATTTGATTAATCACCCACTGCTTGCATCCATGTGGCTCAATTTCTTCAGTCTTCCCTTTTTTTAGTTGAATCAAGACGAATCATTCATCTAATCATTTCGTAATCGCCAGCAAAAGAAATTTAGATTTACCCATTTTAAAAATGGCAACTAACGGTATTCTATGTGTTTGATTTGACAGTTAAAGGATTGATTTTTGGTTTGCTTTCTTTAAGAGCCTCCACAACCGCATTGTTCGGATCTTAAGCCGCAAGCCCATTCAATCATCTTTGGATTCTGTTATCGTTTCCTCTCCTTCCATCGTCGCCCACCACCTTTCCCTTCTTGCGGCGGCGAAAGAACTTTCTGCTGATTATAATTCTAATAATTTGTATTCAATTATAAACTAATGGAAGGAATTACAAAGCAACTGAAAAGAGGAATATCACGCCAATTCTCCACCGGATCATTACGACGAACATTAAGCAGGCAATTCTCCAGGCAATCCTCCCTTGATCCAAGGAGGAATAACCTCAGATTCAGTTTTGGCCGACAATCATCCTTGGATCCCATACGGAGGAGTCCCGTTTCCGATGATCAATTCACTGTGCCGGAGAACCTCGACTCGACTATGCAGTTGCTGTTTATGGCGTGTAAAGGAGATGCCAAAGGAGTGGAGGACTTGTTAAACGAAGGGATTGATGTAAATAGTATTGATTTAGATGGCAGAACTGCTCTGCATATTGCAGCTTGCGAGGGACACGTGGAAGTCGTTAAGCTTTTGTTAAGTAGACATGCTAACATCGATGCTCGTGATCGTTGGGGTAGTACGGTAATAATCATACTCAAAATCCCATTCATCAGGAATTCAAGCATTTTAATTCTTTCAACTGGGAAAAAATAATGAAAATGATATGCGCTGCGGTCATATCATGATTTGAACAGGCCTGCGCTGACGCCAAGTACTATGGAAATGTAGAAGTGTACAATATTCTGAAAGCCAGAGGAGCCAAAGTTCCGGTACAACCTCATTTTGTTTTTTTCTGGGTGGTTTTTTTTTTTACAAATTTTTTATGATTATTACTTTTCTGTATTTGTATTTGTGGTTGGTAGAAAACCAGGAAGACGCCAATGGCTGTTGCAAATCCTAGAGAAGTACCGGAGTATGAGCTCAATCCGTTAGAGTTGCAAATTCGGAAGTCTGATGGCGTTGCAAAGGTATATTTCTAGTACTGTAGTTTCGTCTTCAAATTTCAGTGACTGTTTTCTCCTGTTCTGGCGTATTTGCTTGGATGCATCATGCAATTTGACCAATTATATTGCTTTTCTTTTTTTGGGTAATCTCCCTTGTGTTTCGTGCTTCATGTTCTAGTTAGTGGAGTTAATCATCAGCACAATTTGGTTTTGGTTTAACTTACCAGTGCTTGCCAAATGATGTCAACTTTGCACTTTCCGTTTTCGTTTAAGCGTGTTTTTTCTGTGTCTTCCAATATGGATTGGGAATTTTCGTGCTACATGTACATCTGCTGGTAAAGTCTTAAGTGGCTTTTGTTAATGGATATACTCTATACAGGAATCTGATTTTGTTTTTTTTCACCTCTTGTTAATGGATATTTTGTAACAGGGAACGTATCAACTGGCTAAATGGAACGGCACCAAAGTTCTTGTAAAGATGCTTGATAAAGACCGTTATTCAGACCCAGAGACCATGTACTGATTCACATTCCTTTTATTTTCTTAATCTTCCCTTTTTCATTATACATCCCAATCCTCCTTCAACATAATCATTATTGTCACCATCATCATCATCACTCTCTCTCTCTCTCTCTGTTCCTTTTTCTTTCAAATTGAACAGAAATGCTTTCAGACATGAGCTGACATTATTAGAGAAGGTCAGGCATCCTAATGTTGTCCAATTTGTTGGAGCCGTTACCCAAAATATACCCATGATGATTGTTTCAGAGTATCTCCCAAAAGTAAGCTCTCTCTCATTTCTCCTCTGGTTAATGATTATTGTGTTCTTATAACAGATCTATGTGGTATTTGTATCACGTTAAGAGTATCTTCCGCAAACCCTTGTTTGGATGGATTTCTAATTTGGTTTGTAACCGAAAATTTTGCATTTTCAGGGTGATTTTGGAAGTTATCTTCAGAAGAAAGGGCGTCTTTCTTTATCCAAAGTTTTGAGATTCTCTCTTGATATTGCGAGGCAAGTTCAACTTGCTAGACTTAGAAATGATGATCTCTTGATTAAATTAGAATAATTCCTGTACCATATTCAGCCCATGCACAAAAATAGCAATCAGTAATTGTGCTCCTGTTTTCCCATTTTCTGCTTTTGTCATTGACATCCAGCTTGTTGGCTTTCATCTCTTGTCAGGGGCATGAACTATCTTCATGAATGCAAGCCAGATCCAATCATTCATTGCGATTTAAAGCCAAAGTAAGGGAACCAAATGCAGAAGCTAATATAATATCAAAAGGTTGCCAGCTGAATTTTTACTTCCGTCCACTTGAATATAAGGTTATTTAATATTTGAAATCTTGGTAAGGTGCCAGAAATATTTTGCTGGATAGTGGAGGTCTGTTGAAAGTCGCTGGATTTGGTTTGATAAGATTGTCAAAAGTTTCACCTGACAAAGCAAAAGTAGCACCAGGAGTTGTCATTGACCTCTCAAGTAAGAGATCTTGAGCACATAATTTATTATTGTACTTGTTGCTCCATGTAGTTTATGGTTTGTTCGGATCTCTTTGTTATAACTCAACTTAATTTGTCTGCAACACTATATGACATGTCTATATTGACGTTGTCTATAGGTGATGTAACAGGCATTGGCTAAGCTTGTTTAGGACTTCTCACTTTGTATTGTTCGCTTGAATTCAGCGGATTTTCTTGCTTTGTTGGTTTTTAGATGTTTATGTCGCGCCTGAGCTTCTCAAAGGGGATGTATTCGACAGAAGTGTGGATATATATTCTTTTGGTGTCATTTTGTATGAGGTGCATTTCTTTCTCGACACTATCCTATATACAAATATGTGGGAATGGTAAATATGGATCAAATATGAATTAATTTAACGCATTTTGTAATTAGAATGCTATATCCTGCAACAGTATGTGATGTAATGGTTATATTAACTGTTAAATGCTTCATTCTTATATTTATCTTTTTTGTTTTTTTTTTATTTGTCCTGCCTTAGATGATTGAAGGAATGCATCCTTTTCATCCCAAGTCTCCAGAAGAGGCTGTAAAATTAATGTGCTTCGAGAAACAGAGACCAGCATTCAAGTCAAAATCAAAATCAAAAAGTTATCCTCCGGATTTAAAAGAGTGAGTTTCATTGTTTGAGTAAGATATCATATTCACCATGTTACATTATTTAATGCAGAAGTTAATAGAGACAACATAAACTGCAGTAGGAACAATAGTTATTTTAACAGTAAATTTGTTAGATTTCCTGAAATTCTAGGTTTATGAGGTTTGTCTTTTTGAATTTCGCCACTTTTCTTTGAATACAAAGACTATGAACTGCATTGTGTTCTAGCAGTAGATTTGATTTCTCTAAATCGGCTAGAAATCATTCTAGACATGGAGATTTAGGTGGTTTTTTCTTTTTCAGTTTCTTTTTTGGGTATCTATGTTTTTCTAAATTTACTTCTTATTGCTGTAAATTTAATACATGTCTAGAGGGATTTCAAGGATGAATGTTACCTTTAATGCAAGTCTACCTACATATAGGTTGATTGATGAGTGTTGGCATCCAGAACCTGTTGGTAGACCAATCTTTTCTGAGATCATTGTACGGTTGGATAAGATAGTGGCCCATGGTTCAAAACATGGATGGTGGAAAGACACATTTAAGCTTCCTTGGTAAGTTTTCCTTGTCAAAATCTCTTCTATGAAGCAATCTATACAATCTGATAGACTAAAAAGATACAACTATTTGGTATGGTAATTTGCATTATTGATGTGGTAATGTGCAGGAAATAAGGGGAAGCATTCATTTCAATTTGAGGAAGAAAAGTAGGACAAGTCTCCATTTGATTGACTGATTGGGAGGATCATGTCTAATATGCTAATCATAAACCAGAGGATGAACTAGGGGATGAGATGATGGGAATGAAAGTTAACGCTTTATGCTAGCTCTTTACTTTTCCAAGGAACTGGAACAGCTCCTTTGTGTGTATAACATGAAAATGTGTTATTTTTTTGTCGTTTTGCTTTCAAAATTTTGTTTTGATAGTTCATTTTCACGTAGATGTGACAGTTTATATGGAAAAGAGGTCGAAGATTGTGATATAGTGTTAAGCTGTTGGGATAAGTAATTTTGAATTGAGTTGAAATGAGAATGGGTTATGACCTTTGAGAACTATGTTGTTGAGTTTTTGAGTAAACTGTGAAGATATCAGGCTTGAAAAGCTGGAACTTGGTAGCAGGGCAGGACTGGCCAGTTACAGGTTCCATACAGGAGGATCTCGTAAAGAAATGGTTGTTCTACTATATTCTAACGCCACTTATGAAATGTCAAATGGACACAATACGCATCGCTGGTTTTTGAGATATGAGCAATCATTTAACATTCAAATGAAAGAAGTAATCATGCAAGAATTTAAGAAAATAGAGTGAGATTTGGTTGAGTCAGGTCATTATTACAATACCAATCCACAAAAACTTTCTTAATTTGGATGATTCTGGAATTTAAGTATGTGGGTGGTCGGTTGGATGCTAGTGCTTGCTGTTTGAGACAAGGCCCACACTAGTGCGTCCCATTTCAGGCGCACGCGTCTTCCTTCCTTCCGTCTCCATCATACACTTACCCCCATCAGCTGTCCTCTTTCACGGCTCTCTTCTTTCCTTTTCCCATTTTAATTAAAACCCTCTCATTACCATCAATTTCATGCAGGTATTCCCATACATCTTCTCTCTCTCTCTGCCCTCTTCTCCCCTTTTTTCTTTTTTTGCTGTAACTTTGAGGTGGCTTTTTGATTCATTCATTGGAGTGAAAATCCTCTCAGCTTTTCCATTATCTGGGAATTTGCATTTCTTTTAACTGCTCTTTAATTCTAACATCTCTTTAACTTTGGTTATTGTCAGTCATTTATTACTGGTATGTTGATTTGTGCTTGATGGTCTTCTTTTTGATTCGGGTTTAAAGTTCCGATCTTTATGTCATACATTTCTTGCTGAGTTCTGTTTCTCTTTAAGATTAACCTTTTACTTTTTTTCCCTCACCGTGCTAGCGAAAGGGAAGTCAGTAAACAAGCAGATAGGGGATTGAGTATCGGTTTCATAAATGGCTGCTTAACTTTGTTTATTTTGAAACGTTTAATTGATTTGCTTCTGATTATTAATCTCTGACACTCTTCTTCCCCCCTTGCTTCAGGTTGTTAGCAATACAGTAGGTCAGTGTCGTATATACAAATAGCATAGAAAAGTTCTACAGAGGATCAGGCAAATCTTGAATTTTTTTTTCCGAGGACAAGATTCGCAGCTTGGTTTTTGATTCAAAGGTAAGTTCCTACCTGATGATTGGTGTTAAAATTCTATATCAGAACACCCTCACACAAAAGCATCTCTATAACATTAATCAAGATTCTCTTCTACCCTTGTTGTTGAGATTTGGAATGTGCAAAGCAAAATTTTGGATCCAGGAAATTTCTCTTCCTTTCAGGAACTGGGCATGGAAGATAATGTTTCTCAAATGTCTTCTAAAAAGGATTATTCTTTCTGTGGTGCATTAATTAGATCCCTTTGAACTAGTATATGGTTTATTCCCAATGCTACTTTGGTTTATGCTTTATATATCGACTCGGGTTTGTCTTTTTAAGCAATTAGACGTTGCTTTTTTTGCCTCTTCTCGATAGTTTCAATAAGGTAAGAAATGGCAACACTTTTCAACTTGGAAGCAAGGAATTTCTGAGTTTTCATCCTCAAGGAACTTTGGCTAGGTCTACAAGTCATCAGGAAGGAGTTTTGTTGCAGTTCTTTTCCCGTTTGATGATACTTCAAATTTATTATGTTGTTCGATGGTTCCTTCCAGGCAACCGTTAATATAAGCAATCTTTGTCATGCTATAAAAATGATACAGTTTATGGATTTGAATTTGTTTCTGATAGCTTTCTGGGCATTTGAATGGAAATTTGGGAACAGAAGAATGTTTTCTCCCTCCCCCTTTTAACTCTCATTTACTTGTTTTTTTTTTTGCCTGACAAGTTTTAACTTTATGCAGTTTCTTTTTTGTTCTCCGTGCAGGTCTTCTGTCCAAGAAACTTAATTTGTTTTCTTTTTTTTTTTTTGTTATATAACCAAATCCTCTCATAGTTGATGGCTGCAGCAGCTCTTGCTTCCTCCTGGCTACTTGCAGCTAGTGAATCTCCTGGCAGATATTCCAATATGCATATGGTAGAAGCAAATCCGGCCGATGTTTTTCTTGTGCTGGAATCTCCTACCGACGCTGTATCCTATAGCAATACCGTACCTAAACCGCCTCCTTTCCCTCATAAAACATCTTGGACACTCAATAATCGCAAAAGCATTTTGCCATGTTGCAATGTTCCAAAGGAAATAAGAGACGCATGGGATAGGCTTTTCAAGGAAGGATATGGAGCTGATGTCTATGTTTTTACAGAAAGTAAATCATATATTCCAGCACATTCCAATATTTTGGTGAGTAAATCCATCTTCATGTATTCTTACTTCCTTTAGCATAAACCAACGGTAAATGATGCTGGTTTAAACACATGAGCAGAGAGGCAGTTTGAGTTCATTATCTGTATCTTCTACTCTACATGTACAGATATCTGAAGTTTCTTTCACTGAATGAGT
The DNA here is from genome assembly GCA_948192965.1 of Dalechampia spathulata. Taxonomy (NCBI): domain Eukaryota; kingdom Viridiplantae; phylum Streptophyta; class Magnoliopsida; order Malpighiales; family Euphorbiaceae; genus Dalechampia; species Dalechampia spathulata. The sequence continues at coordinate 45,440 of CANYBF011132148.1, forward strand.
AACAAATTAGGAACTGGATTTTCCCAAAGGCTTATCTGCTTTAACTTCGTCTCATGCAGAGTGTCGCATCACCAGTTCTCCAAAATCTTCTGCAGCGATCAAAAATTAAGAATGGATTCAGACACATCAAAATTCTTGGTGTACCTGCACAAGCTGTCTATGTATTCATTCGGTTTTTGTATTCATCCTAGTATGTAGAAATCTCTCTTTTTTTTTCTTTATCATCCTTATAATTTGGCACTGTTATCATCTCACTAGCTAGATTTGATATTCTTATAGCATATCTATTCATTGAAAAAGTTAATACTATGGGAGCATGTCAATAAGTTACAACTTCATCAACTTCAATACATATTTAATGATTCCCAAGCCTGTCACCGGTTCGTACTTGTGAGTTACAATATTTGTTCTATAATCTTTTGCAGCTTTGACGAGAAAGAAATAAAGAAGTTTGTTCTCCATTTGTTGGTTTTATCGCACTCATACTCGGTTCCATCCCTGAAGGGAATCTGTGAGCGCCTTCTGGAGCAGGGCTGGCTGACAAAAGAAAATGTAATAGATGTACTTCAGCTTGCAAGGAACTGCGATGCACCACGACTCTCCCTTATTTGTGTTCGGATGGTTGTGGAGGACTTCATATTTATATCATCAACTGAAGGTTGGAAAGCTATGAAGCGTTCTAATCTTGCCCTTGAACAAGAGCTTGTGGAGGCCGTTATTGAAGCAGATTCTGTAAGTAGTTCCGGATCCTTGTCTGGAGCTTGCTAAAATCCTAATCTCCCTGGATTCCCGGTTCAATTTCCAAGTAGAGTGATTATAGCAACGATTATTATTTGATAGGGAAATAAGCTTTCAACGTTGGATGTCTGATCATGGTTTTACTTGTTATTGTTAGAGGAAGCAGGAGAGATTGAGAAAAATGGAAGAAAAAAAGGTGTACTTGCAACTCTACGAGGCAATGGAGGCCCTGCTTCACATATGCAAGGATGGTTGCAGAACCATTGGTCCGCGAGACAAAATGCTGAAAGGAGGCCTCGTCAGCTGCAAATTTCCTGCTTGCAAAGGGCTTGAGAATTTAGTCCGCCATTTCTCCAGTTGTAAGACTCGAGTTCCTGGTGGATGTGTCCACTGCAAACGCATGTGGCAGCTACTTGAACTGCACTCTCGCTTGTGCAACGAACCTGATTCTTGCAAGGTTCCGCTTTGTAGGTAAGTATGAAACTGACATGCATCATTTTGACTCGCTGTAAATTTCAAGTTCTTGTCATCATCTTTCATGCTTGTTTGGTAACTAAGGATTTACTGATGTTATCGTTGTTTGTGAATAGGCACTTGAAGGAAAAAATGCAGCAGCAGACTAAGAAAGATGAAGCTAGGTGGAAATTACTGGTTGGCAAAGTGATAGCAGCAAAGGGGAAACTGGGTCCATTCACACAACCAAGTATGTTGGCGGCTAGGTCATGAGTGGTTGGGTTTGTGATGTTGCAACTTCTTTCATGCCGATTGTAAGGAATAATAACATAGGAATATCAACAACCATAACATGGCAAGAAAATGTTCATCTTGCTTTTCCTTTCACATGGTCCTTGCATAGCCCAATAGCCCAACGACCAAACAAAGCTTTCCTTCATATGTGAAGAATCCAGAAGGGGAGGAAAATTCGCAAAATATGTGCATTTTGTGAAAATGAAGTGGTAATTTTTTTTAAAAAAGGGGATTTTCCTACAGAGCGAAGCGTTTTAACAAAATCATGCCAAAAGATACTCATCATACAAGTTCTGTTGGTTTAGTTCAAAACGCAAGGAAATTCCAATCACTTGATTCTCGAATCCATGAGTGACACATGATATTACATGATGATTTGGTCAATTTAACATTCAAGTCTGTATATCCTCTGATCTTTGAGCCATACGGAAGTGCTAGGCTCCATCTGCTAAAGTCCTCTTTGTTGTACTAATGTACAGAACTGCACTCAAAAGACATACAAAAAACGTATATATATAAGAAAAGTGTCAAATTAGCTTTAAATATCAAGACTTGCAAAGCAAAAACTCACCGTTATTGCCTCGAATAAAAGCGTCACCATACTTGTTCTTCAATTGCCCATTCACATATTCTTCCGTCTGCTCCATTGCTATGTTCATATATCCATCTAGACAGGCTAATATACCTACACAAGAATGCAAGCCAACTATCAACACCAACATGCCCCCTCGCAGACCCCACATCCAGAAACCCCGTATACACAAGGATCATGTTACCCAAAGTTAAAAATAAAATGGTCAGATATTTTTCTCAAGCAGTTTTCACTACATGTCCATATCCAAGATTAGAAATTCTGACAGGATGTAACATCCATGCATTAATCCATATGTATATGTATGTACTTCCTGCTAAAGCACTAGCAGCCATTAGTTCTAGTGACCGAAAGAATAATGCTGTGAAACACAGGAGATAATAGAGAGCAAAATAGCATCTCTTGAATGGGTTGCCTTGATTTCACATAATTCAAAGAGGACCGAGCAAGAAACGAAGGACTCGGAATTGTATAGCTTGAATTTCCCATAAGTCAAGAGACATCTATTCACTACTGTGTAAGCGGTGGGAAATGACTAAAATTAATTGAATGGGTAAGAATTGTTTCACATGATCTGTTCACCAAATACAATTCTTAAGCCATGATTGAAGCTGAAATATCCTATGAGAATTATCCTAAAGAACCTATTCACTAAATGTAATGTTGGAAGAAACCTGCAACCACGCTGGACGAGTAGCTTAATCTACCTTATTCTTTTAACATACTGCTATCATGCATACAAAGGACAGAAAATGATCACCAAGTATAAAAACAGGCGTTTCATGGTCTACAAAAGCTAAATTTTCTCGACAAAATAATACAACTCCCAAGTTTTCCATATACTCAGTCCTATGGATCGACTCAGAGACAGGAAATGATGCATAAAAAGCTCTACATGCCAAAAAGAAAATCCAATCTTCACCATTACACACTTTGTAAACAGGCTCACCGATGGAAAACACCAACATTCTCTGAAGAAAAAACTCGTTAAAAAAAGTGAAATAACAGAGTGCCAGAGAGAAGAAGAAGAAGAAGAAACCTCGATAGTCGACGCCGGAATTCAATTTGACAACAACAGGTCGCCCACGGATCGATTTGAGAAAGTCAGCTGGAGTTTTTGTGGTGGCTGATCCTTTTTCTCCACCTCCACTCATATTTGTAGATATATCTACAATTAATGAAAGAATTTCTTTGTAAGCTTTACTTGCAGAGAGTGCAAAGAAACAGCAACAAAAATATTACTAATCGATAAATAAATCAAATTACAGGCACTGATAGAATACGCGACACTAACGCAGAACCTGAATTATTCCCAAAAATAAAAAATTTGTTCAACTTAAGGAAAATGGAACCCTAATTAGCAGATGAAAGTGATTAACACCACAGCTAATTGGATTAAATCTCAGAATTTGAGATATTACATCCAAGCACGACCCTTCCAATTCTTCATTTAAAGCAAAATGAAAATACATACATTTGCTTATATCTAAAGAAACATTAATGTCTGGAACAAGGAAAAAAGGGTTTTTTTGGCGCTCACCTTTTGGTCGATGTTATTCTTTGTTCGGCTTGGGTAGGCGATGAGAGAGAACAGACGGAGAAAGCGGAGCGGGCCTTGCGGTGGGTTATGAGTGGTATCGCACCGTTTCAAGGGTAGGAGTTCAGATGGGCTTTGGGCCGTCTGCTAAACCTAGCCTAAGAGCCCCACCCATTTATAATATTCAGAATTGTTTTCCCGCGCAAGAAAATCCTTTTTTCCCACCAGGACTTCTCACCAATGACCGGGCTTTGCTTGCAGTCAACGGATTTCTTTTACTGCCTCCATTCTCTATAAATTATTCGCATAGTTTTCCAAGTTTTACCTGTAATCGCTCCAGAATTGCTTCAGATTTCTTTCTTGCCCGTTTTCTTTTTCTATGGCTTCTCCTACCGCCGTGGATGTCTCCACCCACCACCCTGACGAGGATAAGGATAAGCCTAGGTCGACTGTTTCTACCGAATCTTATCGCTATGATGGCAACAAGATTGATGATGATGGTGGTGATGACAAGATTGATGATGATGGTGATAACAAGATTGATGATGATGGTGATTCGAGTGCTACAGAATGTTATTACAATAATGGCGATGACAAGATTGATGATGATGGTAATTCGAGTGCTACAGAATGTTATTACAATAATGGCGATGACAAGATTGATGGTGATGATGATGATGTTTCTTCTGATGAACACCCCTGCAATCTTACTCCCTCTCTTCCATACACTTGGCCCAAGAACGCACGGAAGAAGAGAGTAGCAGTTGTATCAGAGACTGGGAATGATGAAATTTCTCAGAGGGTTGAGGATGAACTGGCCATTCAATTTTTTTTTCTTGAACAAGTTCGGAAGGGATCAGATTTCCACAATGTTGAAATCAAATCCCTTTTAAGCATTAAAGAGATTCTCGTTAAGCAATCTTGCACGTTCCTTCAATCTATTGGGATTAACATTGATGAAACCAACCTATTAAAAATATTTGAAGGAAGACGCCAACTAGTGGAATTCGACATCATGGATCAAAGGGTGCAGCAAACTGAGGAAGGTGATGAAACAGCCATGTCCAAGATTTCAGGAGAGACTATTCTTGATAAGAGAACAAGTATCGAGGACATTAATGCTACAGACGTTGTCAATAACTCAAGCCTGGATTCCGACGAGGCTATCACTCTTTCTGATCATAAACTTGAGAACATGCCAGAATTGATGGGTTCAAAGGGTGCTTACGAATGTAAAGAATGCAAGAAGGTTTACCATGATTTCAGGGCTCTTGGTGAGCATATGGCTTCACATAACAGGAAGAACATGCCTGAGTTTAAAGATACGAGTAATTACTTCTGTTACATATGTGAAGAGGCATTTGATGATTTTAGAGCTCTTGGGGGCCATATAGCTTCTCATAACAGAAAGAAGAGGGCTTCCGACGTAGCATTTGCTGGTGGAAAATTGGGAGCAGAAATAGAAAAGAGTTACGAGTGTAATATCTGTCTCAGGAAAATTTCAACTGGGCAAGCGCTTGGTGGGCATGAAAGCTGTCACAAGAACATTGCTGACAATATCAGAATTGAGGATAGCTCTACCCAAGATCCTGTTTCTGCACTTGATTTGAATGCCACTCCTGATGAGAGAGTATGGGATGTTTAGAATCCCTGCCTGATGTAGTGGCCCTTTTTGTATCATTGCTGAATTCAGATGTTTAGTTAGAGTTAACAAGCCAATAGCAATGATAATATTAGTGGATCAAGATTAGGTTATATCAATGCATTTTCTTTTTGATTTAGATTCTGCCATAAACTGAGAAGAGTATTTCTTCTTCTTCTTCATGTTCTTTGTATGATGTAATGATTGAAAGAATTCAGGACTTACTTGGATTGCAACATACAAGTTTCTTGCTAGAGATTGAGTTGTAGCTCTTCTTTCAGAAACGGGATCATTCAAAATATTAAACAACTTTTGGCCTTGAGGTCTACTCTTGTCGGGGGTGTTGATGGTGGTGAAACTACGATAATCACGACTCGAGGGATTGATAATAACAGCGAAGATGATCTTATGATGACCGCATTAGCATTAACTAATAGAAGTAGGTGAAACTCGTACATCTAGTATTTTACAAGCCACGAAAAGTAATCAAGAAAATTTGGCAGAAAAGATGGAGCCTGGTTCTGACAAAACTGATGATACCTCGGAATTGGGTTCTGACCGGAAAACTCCTGTCACTAATCATAAGAAAAGGAGGTTTAATGACCGTATAGGCATGCTTGACAAGCCAATGATAAAGGAAGAACAGGGTTATCAAAGTCCGGGAGATGACAGAACTAACTGATTCAAGGAGCAGTGATTATGCATGCAAAGATATTCTCTGATTTTAGAGCTCTGGGCGGCATATAGCCTGGCATAAGAGGAAGGCAATGAATCGAGTGATTTCAAGAACAATTTATGGATGTCATTTATGCACACAGAGATATTTAACGATTCCGGAACAATTTATGGATGTCATTTGTCCTAGGCATCATACATATATATAACTGCACTAATATATGATCCCATTCTCCCAATACATCATATTACGATACGATGACAAAACTGGATTTGCATTATAAGACTAATTATCCAAAATTTTTGTTGACATACACAGACAGACACCAAACCTTGAAGCATTTAAAACCTGGGAAAGAAAAACTGGTTCCAAATGAAAACAATATAGACGCAAAATTTTGACATTCATGAGCTCAACATTTGTTCTTTCACTCATCATCAGAATCTGCAGCAGAGTTGAGAGTTTGTAATCGTTCGATCAACTTGGCCTTTCTTTCCTCGTACGTCAATTTCTTCAAGTTGTACCTGTCATGCGCAGATAAAAAAAGAAGACTGCAGTCAGACGATTATACCACACAACACCAGCTTAAATAAAACATAAGGGTGACCAGGCACAAATAAGCATCAGGCAGATGATTTTTCTGGCATGATCTCAGAAAAAAGGAACATCACAAGAACCAGAGTAAAGCCTGACAAAAGATCAACGCAAATGCTGCAGAGAACAAAGAATTCACAATTGACACTGTTGACAACTAAAGACATGCCACAGCAACAATCCAAAACAAAATCACTGGCATAAATATTATGTTATGAAGCTCACTCATCTAACCAACAGGAAATCACGCAAGATATTCTAATAATGTCAAAACAGATATGTAAATGCAAAGCAGTAACAGACCTCTTGTGCTCCTTAGGTGGCGGCTTCTCTGATTTCTTGGCAGTGGGATCAGCACGAATTGCAGCATGGACCTTCTTGTACAAGGCCTCAATGCCATCTGGCTCAATTCCCCTCTTGATGTATTCGCTAAAGTGAGCCTGGTATTTCTCTGGCTCATCCTCACTCAATGTCTGCAAAAAAACCAGAAAGCAAGCCAATTAAATGTGATTTAGAAGTATACAACTCTGAAAGGCAACATTTGTGATATTTAGACATAAAACAGTCAAAATAATACCTTCATATATGCAGCAACATGGCCACCATATATATACTTATGGTGAACTTCAGCATCAAGCTGTTTACCATCCTTTGAAAAGCCAGCAAACCTCTTCTCACTGTGAGGTATATCCAAACCACCGTCCAAAGCTCCCTGAAACCGTTGAGATATGTTAAAACTAGTTGAACTCAAAAAAAATAAAATTAATTTATTAAATCATGTCAATTATTCTACCAACTAATCATACTATTACTATCACAACAGTTCCAAAAATAAATACAACATTTGAATAATCAATAAAGCCCCTAGAAGGAAAAATTAACATGGTAATTTAGTGCACAGTACAAGCTAGAAAAAATGTATGCCTGCAATTAAAAGATACCTTGAGAGCACCAAACACACGGTTTCCAGTTGTGGTTCTGATCAGCCCAACATCAAGTAAAGCACGGAATGGCCTCCTGGTGTCTGCTGGCTCGACAGAAAAATCCTCTCCAGTAGCCTAGTAGTAGAAACTATCAGACCTTTATACAATGAACTACTTCCGCTCCAGCATAAATTTGCAAAGAAGACAGAAGAAATAGAACTTTATACAGGTGAGAAAGGGTATGTATAGATTGTACCTCGACATTCCCCTGATATTCATCATCCATTTCCAGCATTTTCAGAGTACGTCTTGCAAGGAGAAGTCCAGTGCAATAAGCTGCTCGGGTGTTCAGTTTGACATCAAGCATGAAATCCAAACATCTCAGATGAACGCGATAGGCCACTAGAGGGAAAAGAAAAAAAATAGCGCAAGAACCAAATAACAAGATACCTGCAGCGTAGTTGGCGAGTCCCACTTCAAGTCCATACCGAGGAAGCTCATGAGAATAGGCAGCTGCAAGAACAATATCTCCGGCAATACTAGCTGACACAATTTGCGCAACAATGTCCTTGTTGGTCTACAAACAATGTTCTAAATCAGAACAAATATGCACACAATGGGCATCCCAAATCAGAAAACAGATAAATGATACAAAGTCAAAGAGAGCGAGACAACATACAAATCGCACAACAAAACGGTATTTTGGAGTGTTGTACTTGTTCTTATCCTGATTAATCAGCCGAATCCTGGCCCTGTAGTCTGTTTTGCCCGCTGCAAATGGTTCCAATAAGTTGAAGAGTAAGAAAGCAACGTTAAAGAAAGAAAACAACTTTCCACACATCACATCAGATACCAAAATGCAATACCTCTCCTTCTCTTAAACTTGACCTGATACCTCTTGAAGTAAGCCTTGGTTTTCTGAGCCTTGACAAAGGCCTAGAATACATGATAAAAGAACAAAAATTCAATGGTAAACTAATTTTTCTAACAGGGTAACCACTACAGTTATACCTCACCATCATGCACGAAGTTACTAACATACTATTAAAAAAAAAAGCAATGCAACGTAATTCTAACCACCATCATGATCTCAGTAGCCAAGACAGGTGGTCAAATGATTCTAAGAAAACGTATATGAACACAAGTAGAAAACATTATAAGATGTAAAATCTAATAGATTAGGGTTTTGAGAGACTTACCATTGTTGAAGCTTGATCGGGGAGAGAAGGGGGGAGAAAGAGCCGCGACAGCTATGGCTTTGTTGAGTATGAATTATAAACCCTAATGTTACCTGATAGATTCTGAAGTTCAATGGCTCAGATCTAATGTAATTAATGTCTTTGATGGTTTTTTTTTTTAATAATTACAAATTTACCAGAAAGATCATAATTACAGTTTTATTTGAATAATTTTCAATGTTAATTAAAAATTTGTTAATTATAATTCCATTAACAATTTCTTATTTTATTAAATTTAAGTATTAATCAACAACATAGACTAAAATATTGAAAAATAAATTCCAATTAAGTTATTTAACTTATTATTATTCCAATTTTAATTAAAATTAATTCATAACATTATTCAATTTCAATATAAATATATAATAATGAAAAATATTTATATAACTGTATCTAGAAAATATCAATTTTAATGAAAAATAAATTTGCTGAAATAAATAAATATTTATTTAATGACATAGAAATAAAATTAAATTGAAGTGAAAATAGGTGGTCAGGTGGTAAATTCCGGGATGGACGTGTCACCCATGGCCTGAATGAGGCAGACGGCACGGCATACGAGAGGGAATTCCGATGGTTAGAGTGGGTCGTCCGGACCGGAGGAGAGAAAGTAAAGTATAATAATGAAAGAATTAAGTTACCAGCATGATAATCCAAGATGAAGTAAAGAATTGTTCTACCTGTACAAAATTTGCCTCGGATGGAAGTGATGATGGTTTCCCAACCTCTAACATTATTACTATTACATCCATGAACTTGACACAATTTCATTTACCTAATGTACAGACAACTCGTCAAGAAAAAGAAAAGGAAAAATTATTATAAAATGACAGCCACAAGCAATTACAATGAAACGCTCTTGCTCTTGGTTGAAACCCAGTTTTTGTCGTGGATAGATGACAATCATATAGCAGAAAGGCTAGCCCATTTTCCAAGTTCATAGGGATCAGCATAGTAGTATAACTTCACCCTATTTGACAACGACAACCCTGCTGCCAACGGTGAAGCTCGCACGCCAGAATCATCCTGTTCCGTTGGGTCATCCACAAACATTGTGACATCCCCAAGAAGCCTGAATGTAACTCTTCGCGTTTGCATCTGTCTAGGAAAGTCGAAGTACATAGCAGTTCCACCCCTAGCCTCTGCCAGTCGATATTCACCAATTGTTACCATGTTGTGCGGTTCCTGTGAAATTGTTTGCTTAGTGATCAGTTAAGATCTCAATATCTCAGAAATTATAGACGTACCCATCCTCTGCCTAAACTAAATTGCAGCATATATGCCTGATAAAATTATGAACATAGAATGGTAAAGATAAAAGAAAACATGGAATAGATTATTGCAGGCGATTTAAGCTTCCAACTTTTCACAAGTCATTGGTCATAGGCTAATGGTTTGCTTGGAACTTCCATTTTGGAGAGGGTTTTTGGTTAGTAATGGCGTTGCATAACCTAGTATGACTGGCCCAAAAAATCAGTGTGGTGGTGGATTGTATGTGAAGTAAGAAACGTTCCTTCCCTTCTACAGAAGTCCAACTGAAGGTAGTTAGACGCGCCAATCACGCTTCCAACATGGCTGGTATTAGCTAATATGGTAGTAACTAGCAGCATAGTAAATCTGGTCTCATCGAAAATACCTGCAATGCAGAAACTTGTATGTGTAACACAGCTGGAAAGATATGTCTGTCCTCTAAAAATGTTACAGACGTATCCCATGCATCTACATCTGAAGATGGAGAATGAGTAACTCGGGGTTTTATTGCAGCGAAAGCATCAAGGCGGAACCCAGCAATCATAGGAGAAGCAGGTGGCAGGTATTGTTCCAAGATGAGATCATTGTCCATTATCCTCTCGGCCTCGATTGGTACCTAAATAATGGGGCACAAAACACAAACAAATGTGTTTGAAGACCAATATTGTTAGTAGTTTAATGCCACGGTGAAAGAACCAGATCTAAAAGTGATCCTTGTACCTTGAATCTGCTCAACTGTGGAGCCCTCTCCAGCCAGCTGTTAAAATTCATCTGGTCAGGACCTTGTGATGCAAGTCCCATCTCTTCTTTGACCGGAGTTCCAACCACTAAAATTCTTCTAGCATGAAGAGATGGATCATTTTCAACTGATCCACCAAAAGAAGCCCGCCGACTCACTTCAGCAAAAGGGTTTTCATCTAGTGATAAAAGACTGAAATCTTTCCCAAAATTAACAGAACTTGATCCAGGTCGCTGCAGTCGTAGAGTTATCCAAATGATTCGACATCTGACAGAATTCTTAAAGGAAAATTTCACATGCCTAGGCATCTTCTCAGCTCTTCCCGACTTCTCTGAACCATAGAGTTCTGAGGAAGATTGTGTCAGGGATTGGACATCCCATTTTCCCATGCATGACCTCTCTTCCTTCTGAATTTTATTGCTTGCCCAGATTTGAACCTGTGAATAGCAGCAAAAGGAAAGTCCAGCATGGTGTTCCACATGAATACCCAAATTTTATTCCAGGACAGGAAACCTAGACCTAACGAATGCAATAAAATATTACTGATCCAAAGAAATCGCTTAATTAGATGTGCATGTACATACATGTACCAAGTAAAATCTAAGCTTCATAATACAATTTAACTCCTACATGTACTGAAAAATAAAAATACATAACAAAGGAGCATTTGCACGTACTGTAGGAACATCCGCTGCAGAATAGCCACATGGACTAACAAGCAACACAACTCCACTAACATCAGAAAGGGTACTGAGAACGATAACAAATTCAACAGAACTGGCAGTCGTAGGAGCTTTCCAGTAAGAATTCCATGACCCACAATCGAGTGGAGCAAGTAATGAGAAGAATGGTGCTGAATGTGATGCTGTTTCAACCTACAGTTACAATTCATGGAAAACATTAGGACAGTTATGTTACAGATTCCTCAATAGCACATCGTCAAACATCAAGCAAAGATTTGAAATTCTGCATTTGCATTATAAAATGTTGTTGCAATATGATAGCATTTAGCAGGGAATTGAACATTAAAATAAGGCCACTACCTCAGCCAACTGCTAGCTGCAGAATTGCTCAGAATCACACTCTGATTTTTATTGTTGGAAAAGGAAAATAAGGAAAACAAACACACATGGTTGATTCTTTCACTCTTAACATATTAAGACTGAAAGAATTGGCTACACTACACAGACCTCAAAAGTATGAATCGCAAACTGGAGCAACATGTAGAATCTGAGCTAATGAAAGTTAACAGAGATCTGTAGATACCGACTATATACCACAAGACATTGCTTAAATGATAAACTATAACAATGTAAGCCTCATACTTTTGAAATCTACAATCCCAACATTTGCCAAAAGCCAAAGTTATAAGCTAAAACTAGTAGAATTTGAGCAAGAAAACCAGACTATCTACAATCCCAACATTTACCAAAAGCCAAAGTTATAAGCTAAAACTAGTAGAATCTGAGCAAGAAAATCAGACTATATTCTTTTTCATTCCTGAACTAGTGGTCCTATCATATGGGGAATTAAAATCGGTTTGGAATGAAAATGCGCCAAGTTCAAGAAACCAAAAGATAAAACTGAAAGCGCATGAAGCATGAAAAAATAAATTGGAGTAGATCAACTCTGGGAAGAGTATTAAAAAGTTTCTCACATAAAAATATTCATTTAAAGTAGAATATATCAGCACAATTTGGTAATTTTGAATGATCCACTCATTACTTAGAATTAATAGAATAATGAATATTTATGATAATCATCACATAAAACAAGACAAGACCATACTGAGTGTAAGAAGCTGGCAAATGGAAATTCTGCTAGTGATTCTTCTCCGGAAAGTAACTGTTGCAGGCCAACAGTTCGTTGACAATCAGAAGACTGAGCTTTGTCATAAACACTGCCCCTCCAGGAAGATCCCATGACATGATTCAAAGCTTTACATGCAGTGCTGTCTGCACGGTCCCTTCTTCGTTTACTAATCAAAACTCTCAGGTAGTCCAGGATCAAGGCATCAAGGACAACATCCTGACAGCATCTTTTACAAATAACATTATCCAGTGCTAGTGAACAACTAGTGAAACTTTCAAGTTGGCCCCCATGACTTGACCCAACTTGACTTGCCAGACCATTAAAATTTGTACCATCCCTAAAGTTACCTTTCATAAGCAAAAGAGCTCCTCGCCCAGCACAGCAAATCTTGCAAACCTTTCTTTCACATTCAGAACACAGCAGGACAGCTTGTGTAACTCTGGCAGATGATGTTGTGGAGAATGCGTGCACTGGTGCCTTTGTTTCAGCGTGCACTTCACACATGCCACCACAACAACTATCTGCAATTCTAGTAACATTCCAGAAATCTATCTCTTTATCTTCAATGGTCCCAAGACCGATAGCAGCATTAATTTTGTCCTCAAGTGAAGCTTGTCCAAGTAAAGCAAGGGTGCTTGCAACTCTGCACAATCTTCCCTTGTATGATTCATCAATTAATGCATTTGGATTAATTGTAGCAGGATCAATCCCAATGGATAACAAAGCTCTATCCCTATCAGCAGCAGAAAGATTCAAACGAAGCCTTTCAATTTCAAGTTTCATAGCTTCTATGAAGTCGAACTTGCGTGTCTGCAAAATTGAACTAAATTATTAGATGCAGATTTCCACTCTAGCAGGTTAACAAATGGTAACTTTTTCATCATTCCATTTCGGCACTTCAATAAATAAAGACAAAAAAGGCAATAACTTTATAACCACATAATCAAGTCATTATGCCAAGAATCACATCAATTCTAAGGTAATTCCATGTATGGAATACGTTTAAGCAGGTACATTGATTGCAGGTTGAACATGCCATAGACTGTAAATAATCTCCCTCCAAAAAATAAATGAAAATCTGAAGCAGGGCTAGCAGGGTTATCTCAATATCAATGGCATAAAAGCTGAGGAATTTCTAGAAGGAAAAAATCTATTTGTTGACATTAAAATGTATAAATAAGGTGAGCAATAACATTACAGCGCAGAGAGATATGCATCAGCTTACCATTTTTGGCCCTGCAAGAGTTTTTAGACAACTTATGTACTGCTGAGCACTGTCTGTATGCTTTGCATCTTCTGATGAGGAGAACTGCTTATCAGTTTCCACACCATGAAATTCAACAACTGCATCATCCAAGAAGTCAAGAAGGTCAGTTCCCTCTTGGTTATTATTTTGTGCTAGTGGATGAGAAATGGGCTCAGAATTTGTATCTCCTCCTGTCAAAAGATCAAGCCAGTTTGCAGAAGCACTTTGTTGTACTGGTGGTGTTACAATTTCAGCAGATACATTAGTCCCAGAAAATGAATTGTTCTCAGTGTTAGACAAGAATGGATTAGTTTCCTTAAGACAGTTTTCAAAGAGTTCCACCATTTTTGCACCAAATCCTTCATTGTTATATACACTTGCCCATGGAAGAGAAACTCCAAGAATCTCTATCTGTGAGAAAATGCAACAAACCGACCAGTTAACAGAGTAAAGAAGATAGATAATAAACATGGAAATAAAAACTCCAAAATTGATACAATCCAATACAACTGATTAAAATCATTCTTCCAAAAATGTATCTTAAATTATAATACACCTGATCAGATGCAAAAGCATGTCCCATTAAGATAATGCATCTTAAAAAATAAGTCTCCAGAAGAAAGCAGAAAACTGTAAAAAATTACTTGATTTTTCCATGAAACAAAGATCAATATGAAAAATAATAAATAATGTATCAAGAAACATCGCTGGGAATGTGATCTTTACCTCACCAAGAGTTGTAGGACTTCTTCCAGAAACAGTAGGATAAAATGTAATTGCCACTATACGAGTAAGGAAGTCCAATTCTCCCTCCACTTCTTCAAATTCATACAATAGTGGAAGGATGGTTGTATCTTGTGCATGAAGACGTGTACCAGCTCCAGTAATGGCCATATCTTCCGGATTAACAGGTCCAGGTAATGGTACCAGAAGATTTGTCCCATTTACACACCGAGGTATTGAAGCACCCTGTAAGCATCCCAAAATAAACTAGTCACTTTAGACATTTATTTCTGACCCTAGAAAACCTTTCTGCTCCTAGAAAACCTTTCTGCTTTTATTTGCCAGTAAAATTTATATGTACATCTCAAAAATAAACTAGCACATGCTTTAAAATCCCCAAGTATGTGTTTTTCCTCATAAACAACTGCACAATGACTGTTAGGGAGAAGCAAGAAAAAGCAAATGAAACCAAAATATATAGACTTTAGGTTGTTGTTTAAACCAAAAGCTGTTAATTCTCAAGTGGATTTGGATTCAATTAGCTAAGGTAAGACAACAAATCTCAGTTGACTTTAAGAATCTCCAAGTTTGGACAAACATATATTAATCTCAGGATTCTACCACAATGTGCAGGCTGCTAGCAGGTAGCAAATTTTGATGTACATTAAGACTCTGATTCAGCAATTTTTTGGGGTTTTTTTTTTTTTGGCAGTTTCAGGCTATTTAAGCTTTATATACAGAAGAGTACCCCACCCCACACTCATTGCTCTTCCAAGTAAGCTACCATTCCTAAAACTGCTGGGATAAACAAAACATTATTTCTTACTTTCATGGCTATATCCTAGCCTATCGACAGGAGTATATTATAAGAAACCTATGAAAGTAAAAGATGTCTAGATAAAACACTTCATAAAACAAGAATCAATAAATATTAAAGAGACAATATTGACCTCCACAACAAGTTTAAGCCCATCCAGGTAGCGTCCTGTCCTCACATCAACTGTTGATGGAAAAGTTGAATCATCCGCTCCATGAGAAACAGTTAGAAGAAGCTGACATACATGACAAGGCTCACCAAGATAGATAAAAAGTTCAACCACATCAGCAGCTTGTGGGCTGACCTGTTGGACAATAATCAATAAAGTGAACTTGATAAAACTTGCAAATGAAATATCTCTGGCAGATTTCAGCATAGGAAAACATGGTAAGACCTGAACCAGAAAACTTTTTAGCAGTAGTTTGCATCATTTTCACATGACAGATAAAGGAAGACAAGATCATAATACCCATATCAAATCTTTTCTTTGAAAGCTCAGAAGACTTGAACCACTAGGAAACATATTGGCAACTGGCTTTATAAAAAAACCAGATGGTCGAGAAGGTACCTGCAAAGTTTGATAGAAAATATCACAAATTAAATCATCCTCAATAACAATATTCAAATCAATTTGTTCCTCAAATTGGAAGCTATCATATCAATTTTATCCAGTAATAAAAGCATATATCTTTCATTAATAATTAGTAACCAATCATTTCAAAAGAATCCACTTCTGCAAGCAGTTTATGGCATATTGAACAATGTTGTTCATCCCAAAATAAATAATTGAAGACCACAAGAATAAAAAGAGAAAAGAATAATACAGATATCTCAAACACAAAGCCCATCCAAATTTAACAGAGACGTCGGAAATGCAATGACTTATGAAGAAGCATCCTGGGAGGAAGCGATTCAAGGAATTTAGAGCCAACAAAGTAAAACTGGTTCAATTTAGCTCAACTAAACCTTAATCTCAAAAAATTTGAAAATGAACTTGATGTTTTCTATTTGTTCAACCCAATCATGGTAAAATTTTCTGTCAAATATGTTAAGTGGACTAGAAATCATTATGAAGTGGCAGATGCTGGACTTCAAAATGCTGAATAAAGGGACTGATTAACACTATAGCTCATACAAGAAATCCTCATAATAACAACATACATTTAGAGGTTGAACTGGAACTGATGGAAGATGCCTGAACAGTCTCATTCCAAGAAACATTTCCAACTGCTTCTGACGAGAGCTATCCACAACTGCATTTTTATATCTTCTTTGTAAAGTAATTTTCATATTTTGTGCAGCAGAAAACTGTTTAAACTTTCCTGCTTCTTCGTTGAATATGCTGAGAATTTGGCTATGCATAGCTTTAGAACCGGTATAAAGTGTAGCATGGATATCACCAGCAAGAAGAAAGAGATCAGCTAACTGAGCTACAGGAGACAAAATTGTTGACCGCTTGAACTCCTCAAATGTCATATCTAGTCTCTTCCAAGGTTTATCTGGGCAAGGATGATTCCATGTTGTGGTCCTAGTGTTATGATCGATGTAATAAGTTTTCCCAGTTACAGCATCAGATCGTTTCTCCCAGCCAGGTGGCAATGGAGCACTATATCCACCATAGTTATCAACCGATCGATGGTCATATCCTAGATCACTATCAAGTGATATGCCCAATCTCCTGCATTGTTCCACAAAAACTTGGAGAGCGCCAAAGTAACTAGCAGCATTAGTTCTATCTAGAGAATCTGCACAGTTAAATCGTATAACTCCATTTTGATGTGCTCTTAAGCAGAAGGCACCCGCAAAGTCATCATTACAGATGATTTCACCTCTGCAGTCATTAAGTCGTTGACGTGAAGGTAAATAATCTCCTTCAGAAATGCCTATAGCAACAGTAGGTGCTTTCAGATGTTTCCAAAGTCCTTCTATTGTTTGTTGTTCGCCTTTTAGTTTTACACTAGCATGCCAATCATAATTTATTAAATGTAGTCGAGTATAAGGAAGTTTTCCAGGTGATCTGATATAGTTTAAAGATTCCTCGAAATGCTGAACTAGGAGAGATTCTGACTTTCCTTCTCCATTCCTAAGCAGGTTGATGCATACAATTGGAACAAAGGCTTTCTTCTTCTGATTTTCCCCAAAAGTTGCATCGAAACTCCGAGCATCATATCGTTTGCTCAACCTCTGATAGTACTGTGAGCTACCTTTATAAGGATCCCTGTCAGAAACATAAATTTCTGCTTCTGCTGCAGTAATTTTTAGCTCTGCTCCCCACCAGATTGGAATAGTGCCCCTTCGCCAAATGTAAGTGTTGAAAGGAACACTTTGGCCTTTCTTTTTGGGCACCCATACAAGTTGCTCACACTCCACTTCATTTCCTGCTTATGATATGCCTCAAAAGTTCAGTACAACTTGCTTGAAAAAACAAATAAACAAAAGAGAGTGATAACTAAATTAAGTGAAGGACGTAATATCAATTTTACAGGAAGCAAACAAGAACAGGAAAAACAAAATAAATAAATGAAAGATTTTGTGCCAATGCTCTCCAAAAAACCACAGAAGTCATTGCACAAAAGTACCAAAGCATTTAAGAGCCAATTCATCTTCATTTCTGAATGATGATAATATATTTTAAGGGAAAAACGAGAAAACAAATTACCAAAGCACTCACTATATGCTTCAAAGTAGCGCATATTCAAAACCTCAAAATAGTGTAATGATGGTAAAAAGTTAGGGAAGTAAAAGACAGGAAAAACAGATTTACAAATTTCTAAAACCTAATCATTGAACTTGAACATAATAATACAAGAATCGCCAGCCAGAAAATAATAATTGTTTAACTTGTATATGTTACTAGATAATCTGACCAGTGCTAAAACATGAATTTAACCCCCTGGCCAAGTATCGGGTGCCAGGATGCAGCCTACTACGCCGAGCTGTAAGAGCTATAATCCCTTCTAACTGGCCCAAGCTTCCAAAACTTCGGCATTCTGCAAAGCCCTATACATTAATATCAAGCAAACAGAATCAAAATGTATAATTTCTATCTTAACCTCTATGCTTTTCTGCTCTGATAAAATAAGATGCTATAGCAAAAAAAAAAAAAAAAAAAGTAAACATGCATTAGGGAAAAATGCAAATAAAGTTAGGATAAAAGAAAAGATAAAAAGAAAGCAGGATGCAAAGGCCTCTCATACTGTCAGTAAAAAAGGATTGAAATGCATAATATCCACAGCTAAATGCTATCAATTTCTATTTGTTTTTAAAATAAAATACGATTGCAACGCAAATAAATCCTATTAAGGAAAAATAACCTATGCGTGCCTCAAGCATAACCAAGAATATCTTTCAACTTCAGAAGACTTCAAAAGGATTAATGATCAGGGAAGCAGTGTGAAGATACTGAATATGAAGCAAAGCAAAACCTGCAGAAGAGTGACGCAATGCTGTGGAAGCCCAATGTTTTTAAAATAAGTAGAAAACCATCCATTCCAAACAAATTCCTCGTCAGGCTTTTCTAAGGGACTGGGGCTGGGAAAAGGTCGAGTTATATCCCTCGTCTCACAGAAATAGTGTTTCCCATCAATATCAAGCTCGGCTAACTCTTGAATATTTTTTATTTCTCCTTTAGCTTGTTGTTGGGGATTCTGAAGTGAAATTTTAATCCATTGGCTCTCTGTCACTGTATAAACACAACCTCCACCAGGCAAACTCGGTATTGTGGGAGTTAACTTTGTAGCCACAAGAAGCAACCCGTAGCTTCCTAAAGCAGCGTAACCTAAAATTGCTCTTGCGTAAGTGGTACTCCTGCACAGCCACTTAGATCCATTTGTAATATAATTCAAAGCTTCATCTTCAGATTTAAAGACATCAAATCCCAACTTCCCTTTGTAGCGCAGAGCTCCTGTCGTTGGATCGATATAAATGACCTGAGTATCACTCCTAGCTGACAAGCTCGCAACAATATATACTTCACCAGAATCCAAAATTACAACAACAACAGATGTATGTCTTGAACCAACAACTGCAACAAAACCACAAAAACAACAACAGCAACAGCAAAATACGAAGGAAATCAAACAATTAGAGGTTGTCAGCATTAATTCTGGTACAAAAAGAACAGGTGAAAATGAGACAGACCAGGTGACTCCATGCGCCCTGGATGAGGTCGACTAACAGCGTATGACAAGAAAAGAAGAATCAATCAGAAATTGCAGCTGGCGAATATCTTAAAGTGATTGAATTCCATCCAGATCTCGAGCTTGAAAAGGAATAATCCAGGAGAGAAGGTGAATTATTACAATTGGCGAAGAAATGTGATGATAGAAAGGAAGGGATTGACCCGATCGATGCCAGAGATTTGACGGTAGAGGGAGGAACAAAGTCTATAACCATAAACATGTAGGTAGCTAAATAAGAAACGGAAAAGTTAAAACCGTATACGGTACGGTCTATAATAATAATTTTGTATTTATATGTCATTAATTTCGCATTATCCGAATAATTTATTTATTTATCTTTTTAAATTTATTTGATTAAATTTATCTCTAATTAATCATAAAATTTTATAATTTATTGATATTTTAAATATAATAAAAATTCATCAAGTATAATTTTAATATTCATATAATTATAAAACTATACTTTTAATATGAGTTATTACCATGCTTATATACATTTCAAACTTTTCTTCCATTTTGGTCCTATTAGGGAACAATTTTTTTATAAAAAAACAATGATAGCAAGCGCAAATTTGTACGATTGAATTTTAGATTTTTGATAATAAAAAAATGATATTATATTTAAAAAAAATAATTTGATTTATGAAATTGGGTATTTGAAAAAGTGATTATTTTAATAAGAATGGTTTTGTTTTAATCTCCATCAATAACTTGAAACACACTCCATCCATGTACTTGAAATTGAAGAATATACTTGTTCTGACAACCTCTAGAGGAGGAGCTTTCCGACCAGACAAGTAAACCGAACCACAGCAACCATGTCCAACACATTCTACCACATCACAAAGACATTACACATACTGACAACATCAACCGGAGCATCACACGTACCGACTTTGCCAAGGCCTTTCCACTCTTGTATAGAGTTTATTTGATCTTCATCATACCTACTCGTACGAATACACAACATGCCCTTCCATTCGCATTAAGAGGATTCTGCAGGACTTTTAGCACCTGGTCCTGGTTTGCTTCCCATTACCACCATTGCTGGTGGGGATACAAGACCTGCATTCAGAAGAATCCGCCTTACGGGGTCCGAAGGCTGAGCACCCACAGATAACCAATAACTGTAGCCAAGAAAAGGGCACGAAAGAAAGAAACATCACCAAACAAGAATACAGCACAATGATGGAGTGTGGAGTTTCATCATTCTAATTGCAATTATTACTTTCTCGAGAAATGAGCTCAAAATTAACACTCTCTTCCACACTTTGGATTCAAATTCAATTTCAATTTCAATTTCAATTTCATCAAGTCGGGTGTAATGCTACAAAACTTAAAGGCCAATCTAATTAATCAAAAAGCTGAAAAAAAACAGAGAAAGAACAAGTATTTACCTCACTCTGTCGAATTTGAGAGCCATCCGCTTAACATCATCGTCCGCTGCAAGAATTCAGGAAAAGTTGATGGCTTTAAAAAATAAAACTAGAACGCAGCAGTATAAAAACGCACATACATATTAATTCTTCCCAAGTATAAATTGAGCTTGAAATGAAACTGAAACACCCACATAATCTTGAACAAAACCCAACCAACAATTATCACTGGTAACATGAGAGGATTGGCAAAGAACAATCAAACACTAGTACAATAACCATTGAGGCCGATGAGTCCATATTCATTCTAATTTGGCAATTTTGAAGAAAGGGGAAGAAAAGGGTAACGAGAAGTACCGGCCAAGGGATCGTAGAAACCAAGAACTTGAAGATTCCTGCCGTCTCTGGGGGATTTGCTATCAGCCGCAACAATGCGATAAAAGGGTCTGTTTCTGCAACCGCATCTCTCTAATCTAATCCTCACAGTCATTTCGTTGTTCAGAATTGGCTGCGGAGTTTTAGAGTGGAGTTGCTACCTCAACTGGTGATAGAAGAGATGGCAAAAATGATTATAGGATAAGGCGTATTCCCCCCTTAAAAATAAGCAGCCTTATCGCTTCAATTTGTTTGTATGTTCTTAGGCTATTTACTATACTAATCCAATTTACAACATTCTTTATAATTTACCTATTTTAATCATATAAAAATTAATAGATTATTACTAGTATTTATTTTTTAGGAAAAAGTAGATAAATAATTTAATAAAGTATTTTGTTGACTTTGAAGAGCAATGTCAAACACACTCCAGATGTATTATTAGACTTTAAACTAAAAAAATATTAATAAAAACAACTTTATTATAAAGAAAATCGATTATAATACTGAAAAGAAAGAATATAATATTAACATTGCGTATAAAGAGTGTTAAACAAAATCAAGAAAAACTCTCTTTCAAGCCGAGATGGAGGGAATTAATGGGCTTTTCATGGTCCACCCACCGCCCCCGTGTAGTACCAACTAGCCGTTGCGACGTTCATGATTAACTAGCCGTTGCTCCATCCTTAGCCCCCCAACGGTCACCATTCCCTTCTATATAACACTACAACAGCCACTCTCTTCTTCTATCAACAACCCACTTCTCTAATTACTCTTCCTCCTCCTTCAGCTTCTTCAAATCAAAGCAAGAAATATGGGTGTCTTCCGCAAGCACAACCAGTCATGTTCATTATCAGAATCACACAAAAGAATGCACAAAATCTTCCTCATATGCAACTACATTCTCCTAAGTGCAGCCTCCAGTTGCATATTCCTCACTCTCTCCCTCCGCTTATTCCCATCTCTATGTGGCTTCTTTCTCATTCTCCTCCACATTGTGACCATCGTAGGCGCCGTCACCGGCTGCTCTGTCGCCACATCTGACACCTCAAGCAAATTGTACGCGGCCCACATGGTAGCTACTTCTTTAACGGCAATATTTCAAGGCTCGATATCTGTCCTCATTTTCACACAAACCGGCAACTTTTTAGGGTACTTGAAATCTTACGTGAGGCAGGAAGATGGTGAAGTTATATTGAAGTTAGCTGGTGGGCTCTGTGTTTTGATCTTTTGCTTCTTGTGGATTTCTTCAACTCTCGCATTTCTGTTGAGATACTATGCTTTTATCGAAGGCAACGATACTGATCATAATACTACTGCAAATGGTAGCTGTGCTTATCAAGAAGAAGAGTTGAGGAAGAACTGGCCTCTGCACCTTCAAGTTGTTTCGGGCTAATCAAGATCAACCCATCAATATATGTCTTTCTGATCAATTGTTGTTTGATTTACTTTGGAGTGCTATTCGATTGTATTTATTTATTTATTTATGGAAGATATTTAATCATGAACGATTATATATTATTTTTTCCTGAAGGGCAACAGTAATAATATTATTATTGAGCTTGTTGACGACTATTATAAAAATCCATAATCTTTTGCAACTAGAAAGGATGCATCAGATGGGCGGTGGACGGTGGACTTTGCAGAGTTGCTTATGATTGAAGCGGAATATCTTGCCGGTGCTGCTGGCGATATGGTCGTATGATAGCAGCAGTGAGTGTAGGCCAGTAGTGCGATGGCGGCATTGCTATTTGAAATATAATAATAATATACTTCTCGTGCATCGTGCTTCGTTAAACACCCAACCAGTTTATTATTATTATTTGCTTCGTTTAAATCATGAAGTATATTCGTTTTTCAACGGTTTCGTTGGTGATAATATTATTATAATCCTCCACGGACTGCCATCTTATCTCACTTGAATTATTGCAAAAAGGGTACCAGGCCCTGTTCCAGGTCTTGCCTTTTCCGGATTCTGCCTCGTCTTTCAAATCCATGCTGTGTTTGTTTTGTAGGCGAAAGCAGTGATTTCCTTACCCCCAAAACCAGAAACACCATGGCTGTATATCCCTTACCTTCTGCATTTCTCAAAACCACCCGACACTTACGCCTTGCTCTTCATTGTTCATCGTCATCGTCATCGTCATCGTCACGGCCTTTTCTCAATCGTTTATTTGTGGGTCCTGCATCTTCCCTCAAGTTCACCAGCAAAGGTTACTCTTCTTCTTCTTCAGTGCTGGGCAAAGCAATTTCAGCTAATCCAGAGACTGATGTTGAACGTCCTAACATTGCTGAGGATGTTACTCAGGTTTTCTTTTTCTTTGTCGATACTGTTTTCCTCTATGTTTCTTTCTCAAGAATTTCACTTGTTAATATGAATTCTAATGGATTTCTTTGGAAAAACAGCTTATAGGAAAAACGCCTATGGTCTACCTAAATAACATTGTAAAAGGGTGTGTTGCAAACATTGCTGCAAAGCTTGAGATCATGGAACCATGTTGCAGTGTCAAAGACAGGTCAGTTTTATGAACCAGATTCTCAGTTTTGAACTTTCCTGTTCTCCTTTTATGTCCCTTTTTGCCCATGAAGGAGGACTCTGTAACCTATCTGGATACCATTCATAAAACTCTTAATCATCAAGCCGAATTAGGTTATCTGGAATGGAATCTAGCAGTTCATTTTTATGTAACTTGAACATTCTCATCGGCCATTATCGTGTTTGATTTCAGAATAGGATATAGTATGATAAATGATGCTGAGAAGAAAGGGCTCATAACGCCTGGAAAGGTAAAAGTCCTGTTAATGGCCATGGAAAATGCAACTCAATTTACATTTCTGATGGAGTTTTTCTACCATCTTTAGAGTGTACTTGTGGAACCTACTAGTGGGAACACAGGCATCGGTCTTGCATTTATTGCTGCTTCGAGAGGATATAAACTCATCTTAACTATGCCAGCATCAATGAGTTTGGAAAGAAGGGTTCTGTTAAAAGCATTTGGTGCTGAGCTTGTTTTAACTGATTCAGTCAATGGCATGAAAGGAGCAGTGCTGAAAGCTGAGGAAATTTTGAAAACCACACCCCATGCCTATATGCTGCAGCAGTTTGATAATCCTGCAAATCCAAAGGTTAGCTGTTCCTTCTCTAGCTAGATGTTCTCTCTGCTTTCTGCAGGTAATTTCATATCCTGTTATCAGATATTCATTCATGGCTATTTCATATCCTGTTAGAATAGTGATCATAGATTGGAAAACCCACATATCTGGATTTAAATTTATGTTCTGTTTCAGATACACTATGAGACAACTGGACCAGAAATCTGGGAAGACACGAGAGGAAAGGTAGATATTTTTGTTGGAGGTATTGGAACTGGTGGAACCATTTCAGGGGTTGGCAGATTTCTTAAGGAGAAGAATCCCAACATCAAGGTACTCCTTAGTTAAGATTAGCCGTTTCCATACACATTGTATGCACATTTTTACTGATTTTTTATGAAAATTCTGAAGACTTTACCTTAAGTAGCTTGGATCCGAAGCATTACCACTAAGTGTATTTTGGAAGTGAAACGCCAAGCACAAAATGTGTTCAAGTGGGCAGTTGTTTCTTTTAATTTTCTTTTCTGCATGTTCCCATTTGACCTCTGAAAGTTTCAGGTCATTGGAATAGAGCCAGCGGAGAGCAACATACTTTCAGGAGGAAAATCTGGTAAGAATCAATATCTTAGTCGTTATCAGTTTTAATTCAATGCATTTTGACATGTACTCAGCTTAACAGTTTCTGAATTATACTTGATGTAGGACCCCACATGATCCAAGGAATCGGAGCTGGTTTTGTGCCGAGGAATTTGGATCAAGACGTTGTTGATGAAATCATAGAGGTTCAAGTCTGATCCTATTTCTTCTGCTCATTGTTTTTCACTTTCTTCATTACTATGGTCGTATGTTTTGAAACCCTGAATGCAATTTCAGTTTATAAGACAGACCAGATTTCACTTGTTTATTCTTTTATTAACTATTCGACAGATTTCCAGCGATGAAGCTGTTGAAACTGCAAAGCAGTTAGCACTACAGGAAGGTTTACTGGTTAGTGCTTTTAATTAAATTGCCACCATACTAAATACGGTCTGGCAAGTGTTTGCTTAAGTATCTTTCATTTTGCTGCATTCGGATACTAGCTTTAGGGCGTTACTCCTTCCTGCCCTGTTCCTTTCTGTCTCGTTTTGTCACTTTCGAAATTTGTTTGCAATATGTTGCAGTTTTCTCGCTTATGGATTACTTATAAAACTGCCAGGTCGGCATATCTTCTGGAGCTGCAGCTGCTGCTGCAATGAGGGTTGGAAAAAGACGAGAAAATGATGGAAAGCTGATTACAGTAAGTCCTTTCAATTATGATGAGATCAAAACTGCTGACTTCCTTTGATGTGGTAGTCGCTTCTTAGGCTCTAACTGGTAACTCTGTTACCGTCCTGGTTGGTCTTATCCTACCATCTGGAGCATGAACAATGGAATTTCCATCCTAGAAATGTAGAAAACGGGACATCTATCGAAGAAGTTTGCTAGCAGCATATGCAATACCACCTGCCTGGCTATTACTACTACGAAATGATTCAGTAGCTTCCCCATGGATCAGCTTCTTTGTAATTTCCCGGGGAAGTTGGTTAGCAAAGTCCGCAGGTTCTTAGAAGCTGAAAAGGACTTAAATCAAAAGCGTGTAGATTGAAGTGGCTGCATCCATTTCAAAGTACTTGAGTTGCGTTGTGGGATTTGCTTGGATGACAAGTTTGCGCAGCAGCCACATCAATTTCCCCAACGATTTCATTTGATACATTTTGTTTTTAACTTTTGAAGAATCATTTTTTGTGATTCCCATGGCACAAGCTTGTTTTGAAGCAATATTTCATAGCCAACCTACAGATTTTTTTTTATGGTGAACTCATTTGAGATTCTGGATGTTGTCAGGTTCTGTTTCCAAGCTTTGGAGAACGATATCTGTCGTCTGTTCTTTTCCAGTCGATTCAAGATGAATGCGACAAGATGCAGCCCGAGCCATGATGCTTCTTCCATTTTCCTTCTCAAATGTCATCCCTGTTGTTGCCTTCCATCTGTATACCCTGTAATAACTGGTCTTACTCATGCTCCATCTTACAGAGTAAAATAACACCGTTTCTTGCCGAAATCCGGCATTGCTAATGACTTGTCAGCATCTAGTTTGTGCTCAAATATGACAGGGGAGACTCCTTTTGCATTTCGAAATCCAACCATTGTTGCTAATAGATTAAAATCACAGCAATGCAGCACATGAGATAGTAGGTAGCAGGCTTGGATTTTCACATTGGCTTGCAATCGCAATAGACTTTACATGAGATGGCCTTCAATAAACACAATACGGGCTGTGATATTAGCAGGACTTGGATCATATTTACGTCAGGATGAAGCCTGTTTCGTACAAGAAGTGGAGTCACTGATAAATTCTCATCTGCCTTAAATAAATATTTCCTGACAGCATATTCCCTGATAACCCCATTTCTGCAAATAAGATAATCACAAAGGAGCTTGTACCAGTGTGCGCGTGGAACCGATCATGCATGAATTTATTATGAAATTAACCCTAAATCACGTGCTCAATAGTGAAAGAATATACTTTCAAAGCAAACATTATAATAGTTACTAGAGTGAGGTGGAGGTCCCCCCCATCCTATCCTATACTTAACAAAGTAAAACAGAGGACAAACAACTAGCCTTACAAGAAATTGCTAAATATTTATCGGGTATGATTTATATCTTCACAAAGGAATCTATTAATACCAAAAAAGAATGATTTTTGATAGTTGTGGGGTTGTAAATCTGGTTTAGGTAAGTATAGAGTATTTTATGGAGTGATGTTTGTTAGTGTATGTGATTGTGCTGAACTGTCGACCTCATCTTTTTAAGCATGACGCCCACTTATGGTCCTTTTTAAAAGCCGGGAAGAATGTGGAATCCAAGCATGCAAAGCATAAAACAGTAGCTTATTTTCCATGTCTAATCACCCACCTTATGTTCCAACTTTCAAGCCCTAACTAACACCATGTTCTTCTTATTACCCTCCAAAAATGTAAAAAAGAAGCATCATATGGGATTATCAGAAGAGGGTACGATGCAATCTCCAATCCGAGCTTGGTAGCAACATCAACTACTCACGACATTGCACTCGTATGCCCTTTGGCCTTGTGATAAGCAATCTTCCACTTTGACATAGCCATTGTATTTTATTGCATGTTGACCACGTGAGTCTTTCTTTTCTTCTTGTGTTCTTTGTCCGAGCTCCTATCAAAAGAAACATGATGACATGTATATGATGTTCCATTCTGGAATCATAGAAATAACCAAACCACTCACAATCCACCTGTCTGTTTTTGTTGGGTATATTATAACGATTTGATTCAATAATTATCTTCGTATATATTCATTAATATAGCTAATCTTAAAATATTGATAGAATAAATATTTATTAATTATATTGAAATTCCATATATTATTTTATCTGGATATATTAATTTAGACTTAATCTGTATTTTTATAGTAAAAGTTAAAATTCATTTGCTTTGGTTACGTCATTGTTAATGTATATGGAGACATAAATTAAAGTGGCATGAACCTTAGGGTATTAATAATAATGGAGGGAGGAAGAAGTCAAAGGGCAGCATCACACATATATGTCTATGAACATGGGATGGGGCCTTCCTAAAAGTAATGAATAAAAATTCCCATCTTTAAGCTTACAAACCAAATAAAATAATGCCATGTGCAATGATCTTAGCAGGAGGAGGAGGAAGAAGCGCCCCGCCCTTCTCTTTATTTTATTTGGTTTGTTTCCTCTGAAATGCAGTACAAGTTCTACCATGACAAACCAAACAAGGATGGGGATGGGCATCAGGAATATCATCAACTCAATGTGAAGTTAATGCTAAGGAACAAGGCTGTTTAAGGTTAGAGATGATGCTTGGGGAGAAAGAATAACAAGTAATACAGACGAAGTTTCCTGGTACGAGTTATGGGAAACCACAAGGGCAGGCCATTCTTTCTCTTTCACACCATAATAATAACCTTCCCTTTAAAATAATTGTGACCCTTCTCCTATTATTTTTCTCTCTATATAGACTCCCCATTTCCTTCCTTCACCATTAAAAACTTCTCTTCTTCTTCTTCTTCATTTTCCCGTCCTTAACAAGAATGGAAGTTAAAGAACATGACCCTTATCTCTCCTCTTCTCTCTCTAGGTAAAATTTGCGTTACTGTTTTTATAGTATAATGATCAATCTATAGTAATAGATGCAAGTGAAGTAGATTTGATTTTATTGTTTCATTGAACAGTGAAGATTGAACGTGGGTGTGTGTGTATATATATAATGATTTTCTCTTTTTTTGTGGGTGCAACAACACGCAGATGGTGGTCTAAAGACACGGTTGCCATAGTGACTGGAGCGAACAAAGGCATCGGGTTTTCGATGGTGAAGCAGCTTGCAGAATCCGGGCTTACAGTGGTTTTAACAGCAAGGGATGTAGAGAAAGGACAGAAAGCCGTTGAGCAACTAAGACATGAGCATCATCTTCATGTACACTTCTATCAACTTGACGTGTCCGACCCATGTTCCATTAAAGCCTTTGTCCGGCAGTTTCAACATGATTTTGGGGTTGTCGATATTCTAGTAAGCTTCCCTCCTCTTCCTTGCCCATTGAATAATGAACTTGGAGAATAAATAAATCTTTATATATATATTTATATACCACTTGCTTAACCAATATAGTAATAATTTTCAGCATCGTGGAGAATATATAATATTTTGTTCTGCAAACATAGATTAATACAGCAATGAAACATTATCAGTAAAACCAAGAGAATAATACCATTCACATGTACAAAAATGAGTAAATCATCCGAACAAGAACATTCAAGATTACAATAAATCTCTATACCATGCTGCTGCAATACGTAAAACTATCATGTATGAATGCTTCGCAGATGCAATGCTTAAAGAGCCTGCACCCATCTGATCACATGCAAGTTCAATCATTATTTATATTTTTTATTTCAACTCATGTCGCAAGATTAGTTCCAGGAAATAATTGAACAAGGAAGTGGGTTGTGATTTGTCTTGAATGGGTCTATACTGTTTCGTAAGTTAACGTCATATTAAGCAATCTGCCATCTGCAAAATTCAAGAAATGAATTTTCCAGAACCCGAAAAGTCAAATACAAGGAAATCAACGGTTGGTTGCGTCCAAGACTATATGATTTTTGATGTTTTTGTCAGTGTTAGACCCCAAACCCACTCTCTCGTCATCATCTGTATATCTATATATATATATAATCGGTGTTTCATTTGTCTTGTTTTAGTAGATAAGTTTCAAATATACGAATTTATATTCCTAAGAAGCATTTACATGAATCTAAAATTGTTGTAATTGTTTGGTGTTAATCAGGTGAATAATGCGGCGGTGTCATTCAATGAAATATATGAGAACACCGTGGAGCATGCAGAGACTGTCATCAACACCAACTTTTATGGTGCCAAGCTGTTGATCCAGTTCCTCCTCCCCATGTTTCGTCTCTCCAATTCTATCAGTCGGATTCTTAATATTAGCTCACGACTCGGTTCTATCAATGTGAGTCTCACTCGTTCTTTATTTCTGTAAATTAATGTAATCGTTTAACTTTTATTATCATTCGACTCAGTGAAACTCAAAGAAAACGCAAAAACTCTGCAGAAAATGAAAAACCCTAAAATGAAAGAGATGCTACTGAGTGAAAGTCTATCAGAAGAGCAGATTGATGGAATGGTAAGGTTATTTATTCAAAGTGTAAAGAACGGAACGTGGAAGAGCAAAGGATGGCCGGAGATATGGACAGACTATGCAATATCAAAGCTGGCATTAAATGCATATTCAAGGGTTTTGGCAAGGAAGTATAAGGATCATGGACTGAGTGTGAATTGTTTCTGCCCTGGCTTTACTCGGACTTCGATGACCAAAGGCAAAGGAACTCACACCGCCGACGATGCCGCCGAAGTGGGTGCTAGGCTGGCTTTGCTTCCTGCTCAACTTCTCCCAACCGGCAAGTTTTATATAGGACTTACTCCTGGCGCTGTTTCTAAACTGTAGTTCTTTGATAGGGTTGACAATATCATCATTTTGTTCATACTAAACAAACAAAAACTGTATTTAATTATATGTAATAATCCTTTGTGAACATGAAGATTCCAACTGAGCATACATCACTGCACCAATCACGAAATGATAGCGTACATCTAATGATTTTCCAGAAGAAACTACAATAAGCACATGCAACAACACAAAAGGTCAAGCATGTGACTGCAACATATATATCAGGTTGATGATGTATTTCTCGTTGATCATTTGATATAGTTTGAAAAATGCAATTTCGTAGAACATCAAGGATTACGACAGAATGACCTGTCTTCTCAGACAAGTATATTCATACAATTCAAACTTACTGAACTTTTCAAAACCTCATGCTTGAAAAATAGTTCCATAATTTCGGGAAAAGGGTGCCTCCTCGCAAAGTCGTTCAATGCAGGGAAAACGACGAGAAATCGACAATTGACATCTTAAAAGAAAATACAATACTTTTAATCCCGAATATAATGAACTGTTCCATTGATATCTTTGCTTCAAAGGATACAATGAAATTATCAGAGTGTAAAATGATAATTAAGTATGAAGAAAAGGTTGCATCATCTAATATTTTACTTGCTAGATCACTCATGTATGAAAATCCCAAGAGATCAGGCTTATTCCCCGTTGGTCAGGAAATCTATGAAGATCTACGGTCCATACAAAGGTCATCTTTAAATATATACTTTGATGATTGTCTGACTGTTTTAAGAAATATATCTTGGAATATAGACATGGAGAGATTTGTTATTTGATAGTTGCCTAACTAGTTAAAACATCTGTTACATGTGGGATAAGAGTGCAACTTGGGAGTTTCAAGGATCTTAAAATAACAGTGTGTAGTGTGTATATATAAGTGCATATACAGCTTGGAGTAATACACAAATTACATACATACATATCAACCTCACGTAAACTAATTCAAGATGGTTTCCTCCAAGTTGGTTTTTCTTGGCATTGTTTTGCTGATGATCCTATCTGGTTTGTCTATGCTTGATTGTTGGTTTTAATTTTAATAACGATGATAGTTGTTTGGATAATGCATGCATCATAATCTGTTGATCTCATATAAATATAGCCATTATTCTGTGTTGTCTTTTGTTTATCATCACACCCACATCAGGATGGCCTATATAACAGTTAGTGAGATGTTAGTTATTGTTTAATTCTGATAGTTTGGATTCTGAAGGCTGTTTGAATTGCAAATGTATTGTGGAATTTTCCTGGACATCCTGGAAACAAAAATGTTCATGACCAGGCGTATTTCACGTCCCTTTCTAGAGGGGAACATTGAGGTTGGATCAGGCATGAATTTCGCTCCAGTATTTCTTAAAGCCTCACCATTGTCCCTGCCAATCTTCATTGCCTTGGCAGGGTTCCAATAACTACCAAAACATTAAAAAAAAATTGATGATAGGCTACTGATTTAGTTTAATCTCTAATAGAGAGCGAGGTTTTCAATCCCCCAACTAGATGTGGCAGCGTCTTGATGGTATCCTGGATGGACTGGTCTACACATGATTCAAGGGCCTTCACAGCATCGGAGCCAACCTTGTGGAGCTTAGCTGCTTCAAACTTATCTTGGCAGACCATCAGAGACCTATTCAACCTTTCCTGAATTTGTTTAAAAACATTGAAAATAATTCATGTAAGAATGCCTGATGAACCATAAAGGGGACAGAATTAAGCACTTATGCCTTGTGGGTGGTCTATGTCTATGGCAAGCTGTGGTAACATATAAAATTGGCATAACTTAAGTACACCTGAATGTTCCATCTAAACAAGCAAGAATATTCTTAAAATTCGGATTTGCTTCTTGCAAAGACAGATCTAGCCTGACAAAGGAAGATTTTACCAACGAAAAAGATAATTTGCAAGGTTTCGTTAACCAACAAGATTAGCACATATTAGTGGGAACAAGACAACAGAATAAACATCACTTGCATGCCAAGCTTAGTTCACTTTTGGTACCCTTGTTTTTTCCATGGCTATTTCCACTCAGAGAGAATATAATCACAAAAACGTAAATCTTTTCTAATAATTCAATGAAAACTACTAATTCTAACCGAAGCTATGATAAAGAGAATCTGTCTAATCATCTTTGTCAAGATAACAAAGGAATTCATTGAAGATCATGCCATCATATAATCGGTTTAGTTGATGTTAATGGCAGAGTTGATAAAAATCAAGGGAAATTTCATTAATCCAGAACAACAACACAACTCAATTCATACGGAAGACAAGTTTCAATTCCAGAAGTATGCATGTAAGTAAGAAAGAACAAGGATGTAGAAGTACTTGAAACTTGGACATCTCATTCTCAAAATGCTGTTGGGCACTAACAACCGGGACACTGCAATGTTCAACGCAATTACTGATCTCTTCTTGCTTTCTTCTCCTATCAAAACACTCATACGCACATTTGAAATATGCTTGCTGCAGAAAGGGAAAAACAGAATCACATTTCCAACATTTCCAACACAACAATTTTGGTTCATAATAAAGCAATGATTTCTGTTCTGATACAACAAAAATGCAAAATTTATGATAAACAAGGAAAATTAAGCAAAACCCAGATAAGTAAACGAGGTAAACGAAGTCAAAACAAAGCAAAAACGAACCTGAAGAGTGAAATTGATGTGGTCTTGAACCGGAGAGAGATGGGCTTCGGCAGCTGCATTAACTTCATCAAGCTTCTTCCTTAATCTTTCTGATACCATTTGCTGTTCAAGCGCTGCTATATGATCCATTCTTCAACTCCAAAGTGGGTCGTTGCGGTTGCTGTTGCCTTGCTTAGCTGCGTAGGGTTTTTGATGGGGTTCCCTATGCTCTGGGCTATTTTAACTTGCAACCCAACCCGACCCGACCCGAAATTGTTCATATTTTCATTAATTAATTAAATATTATATATTAGTTTCAACAACGACCAGAAACGGTGCGACCCAGCTGTGATGCGTTTGATCGGTCTGGGTACATGACTGCTTTTTATGTCAGTGGCTGATTACAGTAACGGGTACATGGGTGTGTATTCTCGTGGTTAGATGATGTGATATCAGAGAGGGAGATCAAGGAGAGAGAGCGGTGAAGTGAAGTGAGAAGAGAAATGGAGGAAGAGAAGCTGGATTATGTGCTGGTTCCGATTGGTTTATCGGTGATGCTGATATACCACTGTTGGCTTCTTTTCGCTATCCACAAGCATCCTACAAGTACTGTCATAGGCCTCAATGCTGAGTCCCGCCGTCTATGGGTTCACGCGATGATGACTGTAACTTTCCTCCTCCCCTCTTTGCTAAATTTTACCACTTGCTACCTAAGCATTCTTTCTCCTTAATTTTTGCAGAAATTTTCCAACTTTCTTTGTTTTTAGTGCAGCTTTTTTGGGAATCCTTGATTAGTGTTCATGAATAGCTCAATGGGTTGCTGGTTTTGAGCTTGAAATTCTATGAAATTACCTTTTCTTTGGTTGTCTGTTTACGATTTGCATTCTTTTGGCATGTCCCTTAGTTTACGGGAGAAGGCACCTCTGTTTAGATGCTGCTGACTAGAAATGGGTTTTTAATTGAAGCTAATCTTCATTGATCACTAGCTTCTTGTATGTTTAACTGATGAAATTTATGAGAAGATGCTCTTTTTGACGCCATTAACCAAATTAGACTAGGATTGTTTGCGCTTAGATTAACTGAAGCTCGAGCTGGAACTAGGTTAACAATTAGCTAGGATAAATGGATGGCTTGTCACAGATTGTGAAGTCGTGGTAGTTTATATGGATATTGTAACAGATGATTTTGTGATCTGCAATTACTACTTATTTCAAGTAAGTGGCATATCCAGCATAGGGTGCTTGCGCTGGTTCAACAGTATTTCAAGGAACTGTACGTCTTTGGTGGACAGGTTTAGAAATTTTATGACAGGACCGAAGACATCTAATTGACCATTACTTTGTGGTTTTCAGGATCCTGTAAAGAATGGAGTTCTAACGGTTCAAACAATACGAAACAACATAATGGCATCTACCCTTCTGGCAACAACAGCAATCACTCTAAGTTCATTGATCAGTGTGTTTGTGAGCAGCACATCAAACTCTGGCAACACTGCATCTCAACTAGTTTATGGAAATAAGAGCTCCATTGGTTCTTCAGTAAAGTATTTCACCATTTTGTTGTGCTTCCTCGTTGCTTTCCTTTGCAATGTACAGTCGATCAGATACTATGCTCACGTTAGCTTCTTGGCTACTTTGCCTACATCAATGGGGAAAAGGGACTGCATAGACTATGTTGCCAG
Source organism: Dalechampia spathulata (assembly GCA_948192965.1). Lineage (NCBI taxonomy): Eukaryota > Viridiplantae > Streptophyta > Magnoliopsida > Malpighiales > Euphorbiaceae > Dalechampia > Dalechampia spathulata. The sequence goes on from CANYBF011132148.1 coordinate 80,099, forward strand.
AAACTTGAATCGAGGAAGTTTTTTCTGGTCTCTCGGATTGCGAGCATTCTACATATCATTCCCTCTGTTTCTGTGGATCTTTGGGCCAATTCCCATGGTTGTGTGCTGCATCATGATGTCTTTTGTACTATATTTCTTGGACAGAACCAGTAGTTTTACAAGGCATCTTCACATTCAATCATTCAGAGAGCATACGAAAACCAATGACGATGTCGAGTCAGCTGTTCAGTTATCCTGAATCCTGTTCAGAACAGATAGCCATTACAATTTACAAGTGATCTAAACATTAGTAATCTTGTGTAGCCAGTTGTAAGTCAGGTCAGCAGCTTGTATGTATCTTGAATATTACTGGATTCATATGCATGCTTGTGTTTGGACAGGCTGCTTCAAATTGTATGCTCAGCCGTGTACATATCTGGTAATATGTGTCATCATCTGCATATTGCACCGTACATTAATATTAATAATTTCAATGAATTTATCTATTTACTTAGTTTACATGAAATATATGATAAAGGTGGTTCTCGTTTTTAATACCCTGAAAGGGATATCGAAATATTTTGAACATTTTCATAATTTTATAATAGCTAGTATAAAATTTTCTTGAAATGGATATGTGATTGAGGAATTGTTCTGCAAGGGAAGATAGAATCTTTCTATCTTTTCCTACTCTAATTGGTTACAAGAAATTAGATTGGAATAAAGTAAAGTAAGGTAAACTCAGGAATGACAGCATCTCATCACATCACCACCATCATGAAGTGGTTTCACCACTTGACTCCATTCTGTCTTCATCAATGGCGCCAAACAACAACTAGCTAGTCCTTCCCCCCCCCCAAAATGGCGGCTACCCTTGTATTGTCCCTCCGCAGTTCATGAATGTATGTTTGCAAGAACAAATTTTTGAACAAGATCATGAGCAACATGTAGTTGGAGAGTATTGGACAAGTATTCTATTTAGGGCTGTGATGGGTGGAGGGCCACCCCACTACCCAAATGGAGCCATATTCTCATGAAATCTTTTCTATCACTTGTCTATTTCTGGTTGCATGATAGATTGGACAAAATAACTTTACCTGTTTTCATTATATGTTAGTATTCTTGGTTTGGATTTTAATACTACGTATATATCAATGGAAGAGATATTATTTTTTCAAGGTTCTATATTTATCGAATCAATCAGATCATTTTTCATGATGGTTTAACGATCGAAATCGAATACCGGATGAATAAATTTATATATCAATTTTAAGTTGAATTCTCTAAAAATATAGCAATATCAAAATTTGATGCAAGAGATGTCCATCTTTCTTGGTCTTATATTCATCAAATTTAGAATATGTATCTTAACAATTAATCATCTTACAAGATCATTTCATATGATTGTTGAACAATCAAAACCATTGAATACTGAATAGGTAAGCAAAAAGAAAGATTCATTTTACTTAATATATTGGTTGGTTTGAACAACTCACTTTACACAGACCACACATCTCCATTACAGTCGGCTTTGGAAGTGGAAAGCTTGAAGGCTTTTCCACCGCAGGATTCAGCTTTTAGGCTTGGAAAAGTCTGGATCCTTTTTAAGCACTCTCTCCCCCAGAATGGAGTATACGTAGACAATTTATCTACTTGAGAATTCTGTGTTGGGATGATATGGAAACATAATCTAGTTCGAATCTTTCCCCTTTTGTATGCTCTTCTTCTATACACATCTTTCCATTTGGACATGACACTCTTACTTTGTCTGCCTTTTCCTTGTGGTTGATGAATGATCTTACCCAATGAACTCAGAAACACCAAAATATCAAATTGTAGTTGAGATATGCTTGTTATGTCATTCATTCGCTAGTTCAATTGTCACCTCAATTACATCTCTCACGCTTGATTTGCATATAATTCAATGGAATCATCTCATTGTAGGAACATCTTTACAATGAAGCAGTCCAAGGAATTGACCTTCACTGCTTGCTGACATATAGTTACAATGACTTGCAATTCCCATTGCTACATGGAAGAATAATCTTCGTTTATGCCAAGAGTAAAGGAATCCCGGTTCCCTCAGTCATCATCTTCTTTCTGATCGACGCTAGTTTATCTGTATTATTCGTATAAATAGTCTCAAACATTCTTAATCATATCATTTCGAATAAATACATGCATGAAACTAGCTGTATTAAACCGTGATATGAGAAGTACGATGAAGAAGAAGAAAAGAAATGGATCATATCATGGTAATTTTATGACCTATCAATAACCACATAATTAATATATATAATTTGCTTAATCTTTGATAAATCATCTTTAGGAAAAGAAAAACAAAAGAGTCTTATGATCTGAAACATTCATGGCGGTTCCGGGACTGCAGGAGAAAGCAAAGAAACGTTATATTCAGTATGTAATATATGGGCAGCCATGCATGTATAAGCACGTTTAAAAACGGTGAAGATCAAAGAGGAGAAGAGGAATTAATGAAGGAAAGGGAAGGGGGGAGGGACTGAAGGTTGATGATGACAGAAGCATAGAGAGCACAAAGGAGTGAGATGCAGAAAAATGAAAAGCCATTGCATATCCTCATCCGTGCTCTCTATCTTCTGTCAACAGCATCACCTCTGTATTGCCTCTTTCTCCCCCACTCCACCACCCTCATACATATACATACATTGTGCGTGTGTGTGTGTGTATAGCTTTGAACTAGTTTCAGTATAGAGAGTAGTATCATTTTCTCATTATGTGAAAGAAAGAATGTTTCTTAATATGGAAATAGGAAATGGATTTTGAGAGAGGGAGATATAAGAGAAGTAGAGAAGATGACTTTTGATTAAGATACAGCCAATAGGGTCTATTTATAGGAAGAAAAGGGTGAACCTTTCACTCATCAAGACTTGATACTTTGTCCTTTGTACTCCCTAACCGCTTCTCAGGTGGACCAAATCCTTTATGGGTAGCACACATTTTCTAACCCTCCCAACAAACCCACAAAGTACCTTGCATATCGCTACTAATCTAATCGTGAACATCTTACTATATTATATTGATTTGTTCGAGTCATATATGTGAATTTTTGTTAGCTTAATTTGCGGTTTCAACTTCAAATTATAGAAAGAAAGTAGTGCAATGTTAATCGAACAAAGTGAACAAAAACTGTATTAAGATTAATACTAGCTAATATCCATATATGAACAGTTACACTTTCCAAATCCTCTGATTTGGAAAGCGGCAGCTTTATGTGACATGCCATGTGCATTCCGATTTTCTCCACGCATGATATATGTGTATGGAGGGATGCAGGGAGGGACAGTAGGGTTGCTCCATAGATGGATAAGGGTTGGTTTGATTTCGGTGGTTTCATTACGTTCTACGTAACCTTTGTCCGATTGAACCGAATTACTGAAGCTGACCAGGCTCAAGTTGTTGCAAGGTTTACATGGAACTTGACATGGATTAAACTTGAGCTTTTCTTTATCTGTAATTTAAGAGGATGGTCTGTTTCAATGAAGATTCTGCAGTCACATTAACAGAAGAGTCGTGAAGAGAGATCAGTTGGACCAGTGTGGTCCATCTCACATTGGTCATGACACGTGAAACTGTGTTGAACAGGTCCTTGATGTTTGTCATGTGCCAGAATCATAAGTTCATGTTGTGGCTTATTATTCTATGCTTGCAAATTCGGATTAATCCATACACAACCATAAAGTTGATCTTTCTTCAAAAAAAAAGAGAACGTAGATTCCCTTTTTCTCTCTTTTCTTTTTTCCAATTGTCTGCTTCTTTTCGTATGGATCAACCCAGTTCCTTATTTGGCTCCCACATACTTGCCACCTCCACTATTGGTGGTCCATGAATCGAACTTTCCAAATAGAATAAGTTTATGTTACAGACTACATTCATATGTATATAAACATCTGGTCTAAACAAGATCTTATCAGTTCTGGACCAGACGCATGCAAAGCATAATGGGATGTTAGTAACTAAGTGCAACATCAAGTTAATGGGTGTTAATGGTGGTGTCATCCCAAGCAGAAGGTTGAATGGCTAGGCTTACTTGGACTTACAGTCCTGTCAATATCATCATCTCTCTTCATTCAGTTGCCATGAAAGCTGAAAGAGAGACATCAGAACTAAAGCTAAAGCTAAATGGGGCGGTGTGGTTCCACCAACACGTGTCACTACCCCATTTCACATTCTCCTTTTGTGGATCATCTTAATTTTAGGGTTTCCTTCCAAAACATCTTCCAACCTTTTCATCTTTCACCATTTACCAGAAAGTTCATTAATTTAACATGAAAAATGCAGCAATGGCATGATACAGAAACATAAAGGGCTTGGTATGGAACAAGAAGAGGCAGCAATGGCATGATATCATGTACATTTTTTTTATTTTGAACAGAGAATGAAAATATTCATTACTTGGAGAAAGTTTACAACTCACTAATTTATAACCATTACATTGCAAGATCAGCTAAGTAGTTGATCTAGAGTTGCAACTACAGAATGAAAACTTGTTGATTTTTATTAAATGGGCCAGATGAAGTTGGTTGTAAATGGGTTTGATGAGGAAAGATTAGGCCTAATTACCAAGATCAAACCCACTCTTCCGAATCGAAACAACTAAACAATTTCTTAACCAAACTCTTCCAGATAAGATAATTGAGGAACCCTCCTAAACAAGAACACGTTACCGGTGTTTAACTGTGCTAACTGCCCAGCGAATCCAAGCATCATCCTGACGTAAGTATCTCTAAATCCTGCCATGATTTTGGCAGGTGTTGAACAACCGATGATTCTTCCGGGTCGCAGTTTCAGCTTCATTACTCTTATATTCCATGTCCAAGCAGCAGAACCAGCTTTCGCTTTACCCTTCTTCTGCTTGGCCAGCCTCCGGTATCGTCTTCTTCTCGTGCACCTTGCGCAAAACGCATTGCTAACCGTCTCCATGGATGAAAATAATAGCTATAGCTACTGCGTTACTGTTAGAAGAAACGAGACCCTGGACAACCAACAATCAGGAAGGAAATCACATGCCAACTTGGGAACTCACGAGTCTCATGGAATACATGATAAAAGATTATAGCTTGGTAAAACTTTATAGCAAAGGGTTAGTTGGGTGGGTTTTGCTTATTAAATTGAACAAGCAAAAGCATTGAAACTGGCAGGCAGAACGTGTAAAATGGATTTGCTGTTCAAACTGAAATGACAGGTTGCAGTGAAAACTACGTAATTTACATGATCTTTAGCCTTCAATGTGACGCACCAAAAGTCATTTACCATCGTAGCAAGCAATTTATATTTACTCCCTCAGCCTTAAATTGTCGGTAACGCCCACCTATTTTTATTTACTCCTGTCAACTGTTTTCTGACTGTTTTCTTTTTCTTTTTATTTGCAGGTTCGTACTCCGACCGATTTTCTCTCGTCTCTTGATCTATCATATTTACTAAAACGTTTCAAAATATGCACTTTTTACCCATGTTTTCTGAAAAATATCTTGACTAAATTACTCAACAGAATCAATGTTATGAAGAACGTTTTCCAAAACATAGAGATGAAAATGTACATTAACATTAAACCTGACATAGTGTAAAAGGATGCGAATTTCTACGAAATCAAGCGTTGATGTAATAGTTGATTTGCATCTTGAGATTCTGACATCCAAGTGCAAACCAACGGAAGGGGAAGTGGAGTTGAATTTGAGTGAAATGTGCCTGCAGGTGGATGCAACCTATAGCCAGCTGATTCCAGCATATCTCAGACTACTGAAATTGCCTGCCTGTTGGTTTATGGCCTGTTAATTGTTGACGTAACAGGTTAGAGAACAAACTACCATATACCTGAGTTAAAGAAATGATATATAACCAATTTACATAATCTGGTCAGGCATCCACCCTTTACGTAAGAGAGGTTTAGGATTCAAATCCTGAGGTCTTCTTGCGATGTTAAAGGTTGTGATTATTGATTAATAACAAAGGAATTGCAAAGACTTTGTTCATCATATATGGATAAGGAAGAAGAGACTGCAAGTAACAACACGCAGCCACAAGTTCTCGTGCCCTGAAAGATGAGAAACTTTCCGGATTAAAAATTTGTTAAAAAAGGAACACTGAACCCACTTTTACTTGTTGCAGGAGTACAATTTTACGAGAAAAAGATGCTTCATGCATTCAATAATATACAACAAGACCTTGAGATCGTTTGAACATTAACAGACTTCAACAGTTTGAAGGATTAATTAGTTTCCTTTAATTGCTATGTGGCATGTCGCATGGTCTGTTGCTCACTTGGACTTTAACCTTAGTCTTAAGGTGGGGCTAAGACGGACCGGAATAAATGTGCAGGGGCTCAAATTCAAGGGACCTGAGTGAGCCTTGGGATGCTGTTTTCCTTACAAGAACCACTGTTAATAGCTAGAAAGGAGTTCTGAAGTATAGCAGACATGTGCATAGTATGCTTCTTTCTTCTAAAGCAGAGTTTAAATCTGTCATAGGCTTGAGGTACATATGGGCATAGTTGCAGGTACATTGTCGGGTTTTGACGGGTATGTTTACATATGTCAGTCATGCCTTGGCCAACCAACAAGAGAAAAGGTTCTTTGACATTCAAATTGATATCAATGATAACAAGTAGAAGACTAGCCGGTCTTTCTTTCAAATTTATCCTTGCCTCTCATCTTTCCATGAGCTGGTAGAAACTACTATACATCACAGATCATCGACTGGTTCGAATCATGTACCACTATGGTTTTACTGATTTGTCCTTTTCTAATGATCAGGTTTAATGATCATTCTACTTGGCTTGAGCCTGAGGCGAATACATTCGCTGCTAACTAGAATGTGGGAGCAAAATCTGTACCTTCAGAATCAATCCTGCAATCCAAAAGCTCTTCTGCTTTGCCTAGCAAGGCACCATCATGAGCATACGTGTATGTGTGTGTGTGTGTGTGTGTGTATAGGTATATGTATGTATAACATATAAAACAAAAACAAACAAAAAAAAGGAATCGAGCGCACATTCCATTCAATCATCAACTAATAATCCACCAAATTCCAGTCCTGATAGTAACTTCAATCAGCAAGAAGTTGCTGAATTACGCAAAAAAGGGTGTCATCTCAGAAAGAAAATTTGAAGATTCACCAATGAATGAATTCAAGATTTATGTATATTTTGCTAAAACTATACATCATGTGGAGGGGGCAAGAACAGATACTTGGAAACCCTTGCACCCAATATGGCAATGAAGCATTCCTAGCCTCGAGCCACTGCTTCCATCTTGCAGACTGGACAAGTATTTTTCTGCGCAAGCCATTGCTTTATACAGGGTATGTGAAAGCCGTGTCCACAATGCAGCTTCCCCAGCTCATCATCTGATTCAAACTCATCCTGTATATGTAACAAAGACTCAAAACTAGAGTGCAGGTAAACATAGGGAGCATGAAGAATAGAACTTCCAATTAATGAAAAGGAAAACAAAATACAAAATTGAAATCAATAAGATAGCCAAAGCAGGTCTTCACTTGCCTGACAAATGCTGCACTTTTTGTCCAGAATCATTGGTAGGCGTGATGACAAATCATTAACAAGTGAATGTTTGCTTATCCTGAGACAGCGACCAATCTCATCTTCTTTCAATCCAGTACTCACATGGCCAATTTTTTCTCCAAGCTCTAGTAGTTGCTGTTAACAACAGAAAAGGAATCCTGAATGACGCTCTTAATGACTGTTAATATTCAAAACGATCAAAGGTGAAGGTATTGAAGCAAGTTGGACAAGAGCAAATGATTGACCAGCCAAAGCAGCAAAAAGATCCTTATAAATAAATGCACCAAACTTCGGCACTTGGCCATTAATGGATGAAGGCCACTGCATTTGTCTAGTTCTCCCAAGACATCACTCACTCACCTAAGAGTATAAGCAGAAGAGAATTTAAAATGCAATTCTACAGACAAAACACACCTCATATGACATGTGATCAATATCAAGTCTCAAGTCACTAAACTGATCGAGTCTTCCTCCCATCATGAAACTATTCTGGAGCATCATTATCTGCAATCAATCAAAGTTGACGCCATATTAAGAAAAACTCAACCAGATATGCACGATAGAAGATGTTCAGGTATTCAATAAATAAAATTGCAGAAACACTATGTTATTATTTCAAATACTTTACTCATAAATCCATAGCAGGAAGTCCCTGTCTGACACTACTTATGAAACAACCATGCAAGGCCGTCACTGAATCAAAATACTTGTAACATTTGCAACAGATTTTGATCATTCCACATATATTCGCTCACACAGAACTTTCCTTTTACAATCAGTTCATATTTTCTCCGCAAGACAGACTCTATGCTTGTTTTGACATTAAACATAAACCAACCATATACATTTACAAGCCTCCAAAACACTAAAGGTTAATCCTTTTCTTCCTAAAGTAGCTAATCAAGTGGAAAATGCATAAATTTGAAAACCAAGATAATTATTGGTCACCCTCATCAATCAATGATCTACTTACATGCCAAGTTCAACTAGAATCTACATAGAACGTCCTCAAGAACTTTAATCCGATCATTCTACACTGGAAAACAACTGATTGTACAAATATAAAAATGGAATTCTGTGCAATATATACACACCTCAGCTAGTCCATCAGGGGAAGGATGTCGAACATGGCGATAATACCTGCTTCCAAAAATTTCTGGTTCAGCACGAGACGGTAGAAAAGCAGGTTCTGTATCAAAAAATGAAAGAGTTTCCAAGTTCACGGCTGCTCGCCTCCCAAAACAAGAAGCACGCTGCCCAAGATCAATGAAAACTCAATATTACACACACAACCAGAAAGAATGAATTAAGCAGAGAATCAAAAGGAAAAATGATTCCTTCTCTCGGCAAAACACAAACCTTAATCTAAGAATAGAACTAAAGGAACTTATACTATTTATTCTGTTAAAACAGTTTCCTCCTCTAGTTCAAAAACTTCCAAGTTCTTATCACAGACTCCATGTGAGCCAACTCTTCTACAGTATGGGCGGGACAGCAATTCTGGCCCGATAAGGGTCTGACTTCGGCAGTGTAATTAGAAAAGGAAAATATATAGCCTAAAAAGATAATTTGAAGATAAAAGCTATCAACCAGTAGAAGTTGAAAAGGAAAGAATAGAGAGAAGCAGGATGACTTCGTGTGGGACTCTTCCTCTTCAGTGATTCAATGCCACACGAAAATTCAATCACTAGAAATTCTATGAAACTATGACCAGCGAATTTGACACTAATAAATGGACTAAAGTTAAAAAACATGCAGCAAACCAAGAGTCACCCTTGGAGAAGATGATCTTAGTAACAACCAACATTAATGCCTTCAGCAATTTTCAGAAAGAAACGAACTTTACTAAGAAAATCAACAGCAATTTTCAGAAAGAAAACAACTCCACTAAGAAAATCAACAGTTGAAGAACATCAATTAACAAGAAACAATGTATCAATGAAAACCCAGATCAACTACAGTCAAAAATCTCACAGACGTATCCCTCGAAACTGAAACAAACCCAGACACTCCCTCTATATTTATCAGGTAAGGATTAAACCTTTTCATCTGCTTTGATAGATAAACAAACGTATATTTCCTATGCAAGGCAAATTTTTAAACAAAAAAAACTGCAAAATAGAGTAAGAAGATAACAATACAATACCTCCCGCTCTCTTTCTCTCTCCTTTTCTCTTTCTCTTTGATTGATTTTCTCCAAATCGATCTTACCTCTGCTTCCAGAAGAAGCACTATTGTTATTAATATTAGTCCTTCTGGCAGCTACAACACAATCCACGGACCCAACAACAGCATCAGCAGAAAACCCGATTCCAGGTCTACACCATACATCTTGCATAACCATACAAGTCCCATTACTAAAACTCCCGTTACCATTGCTGTTATTATCGCCACTGTTACTGTTACTCCCATGATCACTGACGCTAGTTTGCAACATGTTGTCACTGCAAATCTTTATACTTGCTTTCTTCAATTTATGTTGGTTCCTTTGATGTTGATTCATTTTCTTCTTTGCTCTCTTCTCTTCCCACTCGGCTGATGCTCGTATCACCGCCGGGACCGAAACTTGCTGGGCTGCACTGGCTGTACATCCAAGACCTCTAAAGGTAGCACCTTTTTTCTTGGTGGGTTCAGCGGTGGTGCTGGAAAATGGGGACAGAAAAATAGAAGAAATTGTGGATTTAGAAGAGCGAGAAATTTGTGGGTGATTTGGATCTATTTCTATAGCAGAAATGGGAATTTCTTGATGATGATGATGATTGTGCAATTGGTTGTTTCTAGGTCTTCTCAGCTTAATTTGTTCTCTTATCGTCGTTGAAACACAATTAGAATTCGAAGAATTAGCCTCGGTAAAAACTGACATGATATGTTCACAGAGGAAGGAAAACGATTGAACTTGGAAACGAACACCAGCAGCAGCAAAAGAGGAACTCCTGAAAAAAATAACAAGAACAAAAATGGTGGGAAGTAACAGAGAAACCGATGAGTTGGAGAGCGGTTGAATTAGACTGAATAGAGAATGGAAAAAGATAAAAAGCTTTCTTGAGGGGATAATGATTAAAATGGAGGATAAGGGGTTGTGAATGGAATTGAAAAGACGAAAGGAAAGAATGAAGGAAGAAGGATGGTCATGACAATGTGGGCTATGCTCTGTCTTTCCTTTTCTTTGCTATTCTTTGTCCTCTCATTGGAATTATAAAATAAAACTATTCGCATACCATTACTGCATTCTTCCTTTTTTCAAGGAATTTTTTATTTTTTATTTTTATTTTAAATATTCATTATCCATATAAAAAATTACCGTTCAACCTGATCATCTCATAATTCCTATAAATATAAATAAAATAATAATTTATTTTTACATAATCATAAAAATTTTAATTTTTATTAAAATAATCATTTTATTATAAATTTATAAGATATTTTAAAAAATTTCTTCTATTTTTACTAATTTTTTGAAAAAAATCTCTTCATTTTATAAACGAGTATTATTTTTGTTTTTTTATTTTATCGTTTGCATTAGTTTTTTCAATATTTTCATATTTAAATATTAATTTCATCAATTAAAAATATTTATATTTTTATTGACGAGAAAAAGAAAATTGCATAATTGCAGAAAAGATGTGAAATTTTGGGATGGTGTGGAGGAGAATTCGAAGGGTCCCACTTCCCAATCACATGGTCAAAAAGACGATTGAATTTCCATTATTAATATTAATAATTACCGTCTAAAAATTCCTATTTTAATTTCAAAACATATATATATATAAACAGAAAAAAGAAATAAAATATTAAGAGCAATGATACAAGGGAGGTGACCGGCGTCGTGTCTTTTAAATGCAATTTTCAACATTTTTATAGGTATACCTACGCACTCTAAGCATCATTGTGGGAGGGCCCCCACAAAAAGGCCTTTAAAATATAGGGCAGTGGATTTTTGTTTATTATAAAAGAAAAAAGGTTGTGAATTATGGGGTTCTTTTTGTTTATTAATAATTAAATACCCACTTGTTGGTAATAATATATGATTATTAATATGGAAAATAATAATAATAAAAAAAAAGGGAAATAGAGGTGAAAATGACAAGAGAAAGGGGGGGAGTGGTTATAGAGAAGCGTGTAATTAGCAAAAAAAGAAGAGCTGATTATATGTTGTTTTCTTTTATTGGTGCAAAGCTGATTTCTTATTTTTACGCTTTTTGACTTTTCTTTTCCTTTCTTTACTTCTACTCCTCCCCCACCTTTCCCCATTCCTTCCTTCCTTCCTTGATATTATACGAAATCTTTCATCTTCGATTATGATCCTATTAATAATATTAAAAAAGATAATGATAATTTGGAAGATGTTAAAATGGACTTAGATACTTAAAAATGAAAATCGAATCTCTTTCAAGAAAACGATGGACATTACATCCATGTCAACCCTCTCACCAACTTACATTTCCATGCCTTATTATTCTAAATAAATATTCAAACGAATGGGGATTATTTGGTATTGAAATATAATAACAAAAATTTCAGGATTAATTAAAATAAATCTTCCCTTGCCATCAAAGTTCTGGCAATAATAATAATGGGTCCCTACAAGCATACATAAGCATGTTCAACAACAGACAAAATGTGATCTACAGCCATTAATTTTTAATTATTATTTGTCTGCCCAAATTTCATAGAGATGAGATGCATAAATACTAATTAATTAACTAAATCCCACCATTTAGGTGAATGGAAACATTTCTTTAAAGCAAATATCATTTCAAAATCAAATAAGCAAAATCCCTTTTGTATATATCTTATCTTTTTAAAAGGTCATCAAAACATGCCTTGCAAATTTCATTTTCAAGTATTTTACCAAAATTAACCATTTATAATTTTCACGTGTATTTATTTTTCTTAATTTATTCTCGATTTACTTAAAATAAAAATTCATTATTCTTAAAATATATTTAATATTATTTTTTAAAAAAAAAAAATTTATTTTTATGAAACCGTCAAAAATATATAATATTGCTATAAAATATAATAAACATCAAAGCCCAATACTCCTATCTGGGCTTAAGTTTGAAACCTATCCACCATAGAATGACCAATCATGCATGATCTTTGCCCTTTGTATTCTCATGAACCCTCTCGTAAACCCTAGCTTTCAGCGCCATGAGAAGAGCTTTTCTCGATCTCTCTCCCAATCTTCTTCTATATTCTCGTATACCCAAATCTAATTATAATCCATCTATCCCTTTTCTTTTATCTTCTGCTCGTTCCAGACTCGGATTCTACTCATCGGAGTCCGATTCGTCAAATAAACCGAACTTCAACCCGACTCAGAAACCGAATGGTCCAGTCGAGGATGTTGATGTTGTCAGTGAGCAAGGTATGCGAAAACTGTTGTCTTTCGGTTGGAAATTTTTGATTTTTTTTTTCTGTGGAAGTGTAAATTGTGAGATGATATTGCGGCTGCAGAGCTAAAACAGAGGATAGAGAAGTTCTACGAAGGGGATGAAGAGCAGATTCCTGAGATATTTGTAGCCATTTTGAAGAGGAAAATGGCTGGGATTCCAGACGATGATCGATTAATCGAAAAACTTGGGCCAAAAGTTAAAGAAGATGATTCCGATGAACTACCTTGGGAGTGTGATGATGACGAAGGCAAATAATGTGTAATTCGTCAGTTAAACAAGGAGGAATTTGCATCTGCAAGCAACTCTGATTCCATCAGAGATTGTTGTTTTTGTAACATAAATGGCATAATTCAGATCTTCGAGGATGTAGAATGGAATTGGTTGGCCGTTTATTTTATTTTAGTGGAGTTGAATAAATATAAATTTTAAATGCACGTCAAGAATTGGCCGAAATGAGTTATCAATATCCATTAATGGCTATTATTGAAGATAAAAAAAAAATTAATTATTTCAATTTTTTATTTTTATTAAATTCTTTAAAAAAGAATAATATTTTATTTGTTTGAGCTTTTGTAAAACGTTTATTGAATATATTTATTTATTTTTCAGCAAAATTTTTAAATAATAATTTTAATGAAGAAAATACAAGATGGAAGCCCCATTTTTAATTTTCTAAAATCTGTACCTAATTATAGGCCCAAATATTATCTAGAGCTTCGACCCGGCCCGTATTCTATTCTTCTACCTCGAACTATTAACAGAAGAAAAAGAACAAACCCCTGAACCTAAAACCCTAGAAGCAAATTGCAGAAAATGATGAGACGATTTGTGGCGAGAAGTGCGATTCTTTGCGCTCGCAATCTCCTACATTCCCCTTCAAATTCAAATGTCACCTCAAAAGCTCATAATCTCTCACCGGTCTCGTTGTCCGCTTCAACTCGGTACAAATTCCGAGTCTACTCGTCCGAGTCCGACTCGTCCTCTAAAGATTCCTCTGAATCAGGTTCCAAGTCCGACACGTCCTCTAAAGATTCCCATGAATCAGCTCCGGAGTCCGACTCGTCCTCTAAAGATTCCTCTGAATCAGCTGTACTCGAACAACTGAAAGAGAATGCCCAGTCCCTTGAACCCGCTGACGTTACTAATAAAGGTACGTTAACTATGCGCATAAAATCCTTTTCCTGATGGTTTTCACCTAGCTTTTTTTAAAAATGGTTTGAAAGCCTCCTCCTTGTCATTAGATGCCATAGTAATCTGACGCAGAAATGCTTATAAGAAAGATACTGTTGAATGTTTAATATGATGATGTGATTTTCAGAGCTGAAGGAGCAAATGGAGCTGTACTTCAAAGGCGATGAAGAGGTGCTGCCATCCATCATGGAATCGATTATGAGGAGAAAATTGGCAGGGAATCATGAGGAGACCGATGACGAATTGATGGAAGAACTTAGAATGAAGCCACTGGATGATGTGCATAACAAAGAATTTGAATCGGATTTTGAGGAGTTGTACAAGACTGATGAGGAGCTTGATGATTTGTATAATGCCCAGGAGTATGTTATGAGCAAAATGGTGAAAGATGAGTACTTTAATATGGATGATAAGAAATGGGATGAGATGATTAAAGAAGGGGTAGAACATGGGTTCTTAAAAGATACTAAGGAATGCGAGGAGATTTTGGAGGATATGCTTAGTTGGGATAAGCTCCTACCAGGTATAATAATGTTGTGATCTTTTTCTTATTTTCTTGGTTTATTGTATGCATGGTTGCTTTCTGCTGTAGATTTTAAGTTGCATTTTGTTTTGGTAACTTCTTTCTATAAATCCTGGAGGGTAAATTGTTACTTCTTACGGTAATCGCTGTTTTCGTTTCTGATTGCAATTTCTTTTTTTGTTTAATTAATTAAATGGCTGAATGCTTATGGTTTTAGGACTGTCAAATTCTGTACAATGGCTTGGTGTCGCACTACCATACACCGACTGAAACTTCATAAACTACAATTCGATCGCAATTGAGGAGTTTATGAAGCTTTGTGACTGCTGTAGTTTATGAATTTCCTACGAAATTTAGTTCTGAAAATCCAACATATGAAATTTTCATTATTTTGGCAACCACGTCATAAAAACTGAAATGAATTAAGATATGGAGTGGCTGTTGTAATTTGGACATGGATTTCATGCATTGAACTAGCCTACTGTTGTAGAGGCATGTGCATGATGAATATGGCATCCGATTTATGGTTCAAGGCCAGACAATACTTTATATCATGTTTAAAAATTCAACAGCATGCTGATGGTGGCTTTGCTCCTCTTTCAGCTTGATTCGGAAAGGACAGCTGCTCTTTTTCTCATGACACTGACAGTGACAACCATATTACTCAAAATTATTATTAAACATGATTTTTCTTATTGTCATAAAAATAAAAAAATTTTGGTTTTTTCGCACCTCAAATCTGGTCAAGGCGTGCCCTGGCACCTATATGTGCGTCTAATGGAAGTTGTCTGCTTTGAAGCCTTTAAGGCTCAAAGGCTTGTGCGTCATGCACCTTCGGCACACCTTTTTAACAACTATGATGAATGGCATGGAAGGCAATTCGAGTATTTAACTTTTAATGAACCAATCATCATTTGGATACTTTCCTTCCTTGCGTTTGCATGTTTTGTTGGTCAACTTAGTTTCTTAGATTGATAGGCTACAACTTCAATTTTTATCATAAACAACTTCGTTTGTAATTTATCATAAGGATATTTATCAAATTGTGATACTGTGGCATCTAGCATTTTCCTCTTTTAATTTGAGACCTTTTAGAATATGAATTTTGGTCTTTGTTCTACATTTTGCATATTCATGGCACTATAGCTGCAGAATTCAAATATCATTGGCGTGAAATTTTCTTTATTAACTGAATCATATAACAGATGACATCAAGGAGAAGGTGGAAAAGAAGTTTAATGAATTGGGAGATATGTGTGAAAAGGGAGAGCTTGAACCTGAAGAGGCCTATAAACTGTTCAAGCAATTTGAGGATGAGATGGTTATGGAATGTGGAAAGAGAATGGAAGCTGAGGCTCCCTTACAGTTTGATGAGAATGCGGTGCCAGACGAGAAAAAGGATGTGGATGACCCACCAGGTGAGGGGCCGATTCTTAGGTGGCAAACGCGGTTAGTCCTTGCTCCAGGTGGTGATGCATGGCATCCCAAAAACAGGAAAGTGAAAATGTCGGTTACAGTCAAAGAGCTGGGGCTTTCAAAACGCCAATTTAAGCGTCTGAGAGAGTTGGTTGGGAAACGATACCATCCAGGGAGAGACGAACTTACAATCACCAGTGAGAGGTAAAATTGGCTGGTGATCACTATGCTGTTTTCCCATTTCATTATATACTCATTGCATCGCGTCCCTAGTATTCTGTTAAATATCATGTTAATACATGTCACTTATCCTGTTAATGTTGGTTTTTCGAGTTGCTGAATTTTGGTTTCAACTAGAGCTTAATGAAATGAAAGGATCCATCTAAATTTAACCTTAGTTTGCCTCGAAATAGTTAAATTTTGGTTCTGAGATAATTTATATTATCTCTCCTGTCACTTCGATTCCTTTCAGTTGTAAGGTGGATATTCTGTTAGAAAACAGCCTTTTGAATATGTACCTGCATTTTTAAGACTTTTCATGGTGCATCTTCATTGGCTGCATCTTTCATAACTAGATATCCGACATGGTTTTCCTTTTCAAGGTTTGAACACCGGGAAGAAAACAGAAAAGATTGTCTCAGGACTCTGTTTTCACTCATTGAGGAGGCTGGGAAGGCTAACAAGTTGGCAGAAGATGCTCGAGTCTCATATGTTAAGGAAAGACTTAGAGCTAATCCGGCATTCATGGAGAGGTTGCGTGCCAAAGTTACCAGACAAGCATCTAACTCGACCATCTCAACATAATAATTTAAGCAGTATTGTGATTCTGTGGAAGATCGTAACTTGAGATCGGGAAATTCCTGACACTTCAGTTTTTTGTTGTTACCATCTTTTCAAAGCAAATTATTTGTAAACCGGAAAGCGTTGTTCCTTATTGTAAATTTGGGGCAAGCATTTCTTTTACATGCACTCAAATTTTGCAACTTGTCGATGTAGCTAATCAGTTGACAGATGCCATGTTGCTGATAAATCTCGCCTTTCTGTGAAACCTTTGGTTTCAAAAGTTGCCTCCAAATGTTTTGTATAGCTCTACAGACGCACTTAATTGCTTCTTGGCGATGGAACGTAATAAAATGGGTTATAATGTTTTATAGGTGGGTTTCTTTTACCATTTATACTTGTTGGCTTTTTGAAGCCACTTTATCTTCAAATGATTCGGGATTGAAACTGCGTCCTACTTCTGTCAATGTACGAGGTTCAGATTTTAGGTTTAGTCATGAATCTAACCTTGATATATGGCAATCTCTCTGTCAAAGATGCATCTTTTGTAGAATTTCATTCCCTATGGACTACGAGGGGACAATGTATCAATAGCAGACATGTACCGGGAACTGTATTAGTCCCACTAGTTCTAGGGAAAAGGGGCAAGATATCTTGGATCTTTCAACATTTTTGGTTAATTACCGAGTCTGGATCTCAGTTGGTCGAAGTTGCTCGAAGTTGCCCTCAAGATAAAAGCTGGTTGGTTTTGCGAGGGAAGAGCAGCTTCACTTGTCAACATCAGAACAACTTCTGACATGGTTGGTCTATCCATTGCATTCTCTTGAACACACAATAGTCCTACTTGAATGCATCTCAAGGCTTCATCAGAATCACAAGACTCTATCAATAATGCATCAATTATTTCCAATGCTCTGTCTTCTTTCCGCAACGCCCATGCCTGAACAATTGTAAGATTGCTCGACACAAAATAGTGAATAAATTATTAGCATACATAAAAATATGGTCAAGGACTGCATGTCACTTACTCGTTCTATCAAGCTTAAGGAAAGATCGTCTTCACTCAAGCTATTGTTCTTGGTACCACTCATGATCTCTAAAAGTACAACTCCAAAGCTAAAAACATCAGACTTTACTGAAAATTTTCCAAACATAGCATATTCTGGTGACATGTATCCTCTGTATAGAAAAACAGATAGTTCATATATGTAAGTAATAAAAAACTAATATGTAACTGATACTGCACTTGCAATGTTCCTGCAATATTTTTGGTCCTGCCATGAATTTGATCATTTTCAAATATTCTTGCCATGCCAAAATCTGAAATTTTTGGATTCATTTGAGCATCCAATAGAATATTGCTACTTTTTAAATCTCTATGGATTATTCGTAACCTTAAGTCTTGATGCAGGTACAATATCCCACGAGAAATTTCGATAATAATACGGAAACGTTTTGGCCAATCCAACACCGACTTTCTTGTTTGATCTGATACAAAATGGATGCGATCTTGAAAATCCTGGGCATATTAAGTAGACAACAAGGCAATGAATATGGGAGAAGAAAAGAACTTACGGAAAAGAAACGAATCTAAGCTTTTGTTGGGCATGTATTCATATATTAACATCTGTTCTTTTCTGTGAATGCAGTAACCTAAAAGTTTAACAAGATTCCTATGTTGAAGCTTAGCAATCAAAGTGGCTTCATTTTTGAATTCTTCGATCCCCTGCATGGAGTTTTTGGACATTCTTTTTACTGCAATCTCCCGTCCATCAGCTAACTGACCCTGGAATTATGTTCCAAGATGAACTTGTTTTAGCTCATGCATCTGATTCTACCAAACGACAGTCTAATGGAGAGATTATTGTACCTTATAAACAGTACCAAATCCACCCTGCCCAATTTTGTTAGATGGGGAGAAGTTATCAGTAGCTACACGCATGGTGCTGAGGTCAAAAGGTAGCAAGTCTGGATGATTCGTGTTTCCTCCTTCCAGCTCATTTGCTGCTGCTAATACATCGTCCTGGTATTTTGAACCACTTGCAGGATAAACAGACCTTTTCTGCTTCTTGTTCTTGTTCCTCCTTTGGCTTTTCCAAAAAAAAATTAAGCATAGATATTTGGTTAAACATAAACTACTACAGAGCAAAGAAAAGAGCCTGTTAGATCCCGTACGAGGATCCATGAAATGATCCGATAACACTACTCTGTTTCTTACCCTTTCTTCCGTCTCATTCTGAGCCAAAAATAGATCAACGTCACGAGGATAAACCAAGCTGAAGCAGCAAACACTATCAGGATTGAAAGCATTCCCTTCTTCTCTAGAATACTGCTTGACCCTCTCGCTCTCTCTTCAGCTGCACGATCGGGGAACAAGTACGAAATGAATTGATCTCTCAACAAGGAAAAAGGCAAAAGAAGACTGTACAGAAACATAAGAAAGAGATACAGTACCTAATTCCAGTGCATCAACACGAACATATAAATCATAGCCTGTGCGACCCATGGAAACTCTAGTGTCATTTAATTCTCCATACCATGACAAGCAACGACCTTCTTTTTCAGAAACATTGATGCATGTATATGCAGAGCAGGTGCAGTTACTCCTGCATCTTCTTTCACACTCCATATGACTCGTGTTCGTGCCCACCCAAACTGCTGCTGACGTATCAGGAATTTCTACGTTTTCCACTTTGATGAATCCTTCTCCATGTCCACAAATCCTAGAAGAATTCATTCGTTTCCTGACACATCCTCCTGAACCATCCCGCAAATTCTAGTCCTTCGTCGACTTGGGTTCATAACCTGGCAAACATTGGCATTCAAATCTATTCAGATTGTTATTAGAATCACACTTGCTATTAGCCCCACAGCGTCCATAAAAATCACACTTGTCCTTGGGAGTTGACCAGAACTTCTCCCACTGGGCATCCTTTTCACGCCATGTCAGCCACTTGAGAGATCCTGAATCATCAAGAGTTATTCTTGTCATTACAGAAGCATCGCTTAGAAAAAAAATGAAGTATATTTCTTCTTGGTTCTGAACAAAGCTATAGGTTACAAAGTTATCGTATGAACGCCATATCCAGGGAGTACATCGCCAACGATACGTGTTCCCCTTGAGTAGATAGAGCTGAGGCGAGCTGCTTGGGTCGAGCTTGGTGGAATAGTCTACGCTCGCAGGATTGTCTGCTGATCTCCATGATGTCAGAAACCAATTCATGCCAGATATTTTCAGACCATGTTTCATTCCTTGCAGGATTGTATTTGTTGGATAATCCAAGCTTTGCCACGATATTATTCCACTAGTGGCTTGAATTGAAACCAAATTTCCTGTATCCAAGAGCTGAGCAGACCAGGAAGCATCTACCACTTCATCAGAACCATAGCTTGACCAAATAGTAGTATTGCTGCCATCGTTGTAGAGCTCAAGGATTCCCTGTCGATTAACGGAGAGAAGTCCTGACGAGTTACCATTGATGGGATTGTTTCTGTTTGCTACCCAGATCACAGTTTACAGAGATACTTTATAGAACCAAATCCCGAGATATCTATCTTTAGAATTACCGGGGCTGAAAAGCCTAATGCAAAATTGTTATTTCGAGAGATGAGGATGTCTCCTTCTTTAAAAGTTTGGTTCATGGTTATGGTGTCTTTGCAAATGCATTCGTACTTGCTTAATTTGTAGACTGATGGAAACTCCGGCTTCACTCAGCTTAAACTTTGATAATTCTACAGCACGTTGCAAGCCGCCATGAAAGGAGAAACCCAGAATTAACAAATCTACCTGAACTGTTAACATATTTAAAAGCCTATCCTATTGTCTGAGTCGGTTCCCCAGTTAGATGTCAGCAGGGGTGAAAAAAGGGAGCTTGAACAAATGGGTACTTGTAAAAATGGTAGAAGTGGTTGAGTCTGCTGTCGTTGACTATGCCCGTTAGAGAAACAGCATAGACATAAACAGCTTGCAATTTTGTCTTTTTCCCTGACTGATTTATTTTTCTATTGCTAGTGGGTTATTGGCATATTCGAGTCATTTGCAGCTCAATAATTGGCTAAAATTGTCTGAAAACAGCTTGTGATTTAATTATTTCTCCGAGTTGACTCAGTTGAAGAAATGGACTTGGCAATTTGATGAGCTGAAAGCTCAAGCAACCCGACAAGTCTAGGATGAGACAATCCTGAGCACCATGATAAAATCAGAAATTTTCAGTAGGCAATGTAGCAGCGAAGATGCTGTCCGCAACTTGATTTGCCTCCCGATAAACATGGTGAAACCTAACTTGCTAGTTTTCCTGCAACAACTCCTTAGCTGTTGTCTCATCAGGCTGAGTCTTCTGAGATTATATTAGCTGCCAAACCTATAAGCTGTTGGTCTCAATCACAAGCTTTGAAATCCCAAACTCGAAGGTCATGACCAGCCCTTGATAAATACCGTAAAGTTCCACTCTCGTCTGTTGAAAAGAAAATCATATTCTCTACCCTCCTCTGCTAACCAAACTGGAATATCGCTGCCTTCCTTGTAGACCTCCAGCAAATCCTGACGAGTTACCATGATGGGATCGTTTCTATTTGCTACCCTGATCACATTTCTCTGAAATATCCTAATGCAAAATTGTTTTGTTTAGAGATGAGGATGTCTCCTTCTCTGAAAGTTTGGTTTATTAGTTATAGTGTCCTTGCAAGTGCAAGATGCCATGAACAGAAGTGGCCTTAACTATCATAGCCAGATTGTACACCTGATATAGTTTTATGGTATATAGGAATCTACCAGGGAGATTCAACGTCAGGATTGAGTACATATATCGAGAAATACTGCAGTCTACTGATCCCAGTTTGGATTTCCCAACATTTTTTAAAAAATTTTGTTGGATCACTAGCGAGTTTGGACCTCAGTGATGGTCATCTCGTTAATGGAGCATGATCTTTCTTCATTTCCAGGCAAGTTAGGAGTATTGCTGGAAGCTGCTCTGAAGATAGAAGCAGGTTGTTTCGGACAAGGAAGAGCAGTTTCACTCTTCAACATATGAACAACTTCTAACATGGTCAGTCTTTCGATTGCATTTTCCTGTACGCACAAGATCCCTACTTGAATTCATCTCAAGGCTTCCTCAGGATCATAAGACTCCATTAGTGATGTATCGACTGTGTCCAGTGCCCTGTTTTTAGTCCACAATGTCCATACCTGTATCAATTGTATAGCGGCTTAACATAAACCATAAATGTTAAACAAGTTCCACGGCAATGAAATATATATCACTTACTTGTCCTATCAAGCTTATTGAAGCATCCTCTTGACTGAAACTACTGTTCTTCTTACCGCTTATGATCTCTAGTAGTGTAACCCCGAAGCTGAAGACATCAGATTTTCTGAAAATTTTCCAAATATAGCATATTCTAGTGACATGTACCCTCTGCATAGAAAATTATTCAAGAATGTGATCGAGTATTGTTTATGACAATCGACATAGTTTATTAATAATGCACTTACAATGTTCCAACAATTCTTTTTGTTTTGCCTTGGATTTGATCGTTTTAACATATTCTAGCCGTGCCGAAATCAGAAATTTTTGGATTCATTTGCATATCTAACAAAAGGTTGCTGCTTCTCAAATCTCTATGAATAATTCATAACCTTGAATCTTGAGGAAGATATAAAATCCCATGAGCAATTCCAACGATGATATCGAAGGGTTTTTGCCAATCCAACAGTAATTTTTTGGTTTTATCTGAATACGAAAAGGAGGCAATTCTGAAAAGTTGACCTGAATCATATCTTCATGTTAGATACGGTGAGATATTACAGAAAAAGGCAGTGGATGGACAGCAAAGAACTCACCGAACAGTATCGAGTCCAGACTTCTGTTGGGCATGTATTCGTATATCAACATCTGTTCTTTTCTCTGAATGCAGCAACCTAAAAGTTTGACAAGATTCCTATGTTGAAGCTTAGCGATCAACATAGCTTCATTTTTGAGTTCCTCAACACCCTGCCTTGAATTTTTGGACATTCTTTTCACAGCAATCTCTTGTCTATTAGCTAACTCGCCCTGGAAACAATTTCCAGGATAAACCTTTTACTCTAAACATCAAGTTTTGGCCAATTTTCTCCAGTGCAGAAGAATCTAACGGAAGACAGCCAATGTTAATGGATAGGTTATACCTTATAAACAGTACCAAATCCGCCCTGTCCGATTTTGTTAGATGGAGAGAAAATACTAGTGGCTACACGTATAGTGTTGAGACTGAAAAGTACCAAGTCTGTATAACTTGTGTTTCCTCCTTCAAGCTCGTCTGCCATGGCTAATGTGCTGTCGCTGTCCTAGTATTTTGCATTACTTGTTGGATAAATTGAGCTTTTCCTAGTATTTTGCATTACTTGTTGGATAAATTGAGCTTTGCTTCTTCTTGTTCTTCTTGGTCCTTGTACTTCAATAGTACAAGCAAAATTAAACAGGCAATTCTATTATACTACAATTGGACAAAGACAAGAATCAATTTGCTCCTGCGGGAAATTCTGCTGCTTACCGTTTCTTCTTCTTCTTCATCATCATCATCCTAAGCCAATAATAGACCAGAATCATGAGGATAAACCATGCTGAAACAGCTGAGAGTATTAGGATCGATAGTATTCCCTTCTTCTCTGAAACACTGCTTGATCCTCTAGCAATCTCTGAAACAGCTGCGTGGTTCAAAGCAAGATGAATGGAGTTGTTGAGCAGGAAAGGAAAATGTGGCAGCAAACTATAGACAAATATCAGAAAGAATGGGATTACCTAATTCAAGTGCATCAACACGAACATACAGATGATCTCCGGTAAATTTCTGATATCGTTCAATTCTCCGTACCATGTAAAACAGCCACTTCCATGTCCAGGAATATGTTTGCTTGCATAAGCAGTGCAGGAACAGTTGCTCTTACATTTTCTTTCACACTCTACTCTACTTGTTCTCCTGTTAACCAAAAACGCAGCTGAGGAATCAGGAAGCTTGACACTGTTAAGTTTTTAGAGTTTTGAGAAGAGGAAAAATGAAGTGAAAGATCAATTATCCATTAAACAAAGCTGCTTTTATATTGCAGCAAAATACACGGTAAAATCCTACTGATAAGCATACTATCAAAGTACAAATCTGCTGCTAAATAATTACATGTAGACCATACTTTTGCAGAATTAATCTATTGACACAAGTAATACACCATACCAAGGATAATGATTAATACAAATTATGACTTTATCAATCAAAAACAAAAAGTACCAAGACAAAGTCTTATTTTTCCATCAAATCTCCTCCTTGAGAATTTGTCTTGAGACTCCAAGTTTCCTTCTAAGAGCTTCAAATCTTCCTTTTTGTAAACCTTTGGTTAATATGTCAGCAACTTGAGTTTCAGATCTGCAATATTTCAAGCAAATCTCTTTTTCTGCTTCAACTTCCCTAAGAAAATGGAACTTCACTTTCATGTGCTTTGTTTTGCCATGAAAAACTGGATTTTTGGCCATAGCAATAGCAGATTTGCTATCACATAGAATTTCAGTAGCATCCTTCTGTATCCATTTCAGATCATCAAGAACTTTTCTTAACCAGATGCCCTGGTTTGCTGCCCCAACTGCTGCAATAAATTCTGCTTCAGCAGTAGATTGAGCCACAACTTCCTGTTTTTTTGAACTCCAGCAAAACATTGATGATCCAATAGAAAAAACATAACCAGATGTGCTTTTTCCATCATCTAAGCAGCCACTCCAATCACTATCAACATATCCAAATAAACTTGGATTTTCAACAGGTTTGAACCAAATCCCCATATCAGTTGTTCCTCTTAGATAACGCAATACTCGTTTTCCTGCCTTGAAATGCTCCTCACTTGGATCTTGCATATATCTTGACAACAAGCTAGCAGCAAACATCAAATCTGGTCTGGAATTAGTTAAGTACAACAGACTACCGATGAGACTTCTGTAAGATGTTGAATCTGCACGCAATTCATCTTTTATCTTTGAAAACTTCATGTTTGCAGTAATAGGCGTACTAACAGTCTTGCACTTGTCCATCATAAACTTCTTCAGTAAACTTTCAGCATATGACATTTGAGATAGGAAAATTCCATCAGCTGTTTGTTTGACTTCCAATCCCAGAAAATATTTCATTTTTCCAAGATC
>CANYBF011132223.1:0-23286 GCA_948192965.1 Dalechampia spathulata
TTAACACACTTGTTTTTGTTTTGTGTAATTTTTAATCTAACCAAAAGCTTTTGAAGGGTCATTGTTCCCTCTCCTTGTTTACCGGGTTGATTTACCTCTTGTTTTTAATACCCCCCCCCCCCCCCCCCCTCCTTAATAATAGCCTTTAGGTTTGACTTAATTTGCTTTATCACCGAGTGTATATGCTTTGGTTGCACTGTGAAGGTAGATATTATTACATTTTCAAGCTCTAACTTCATAATATTTTTGGTGTTATTTCAACAACATAATCATTAATACATATAAGCTCATACTAATAATACATATAATTAATATACATTTCCAATTCAACCACCAATTACAATAAATAATTTTTCAAAATAACTGATAATATCTTTTGGACTTATTAGTGGCTAGTTTCCTGATAATTAACTTAATATATCATTTTAAATTACTAACAATGCGAAAGTTGGGGTACCATCCTTTGTTCATACAGATGTAATATATATATATCTACACACACATATATTTGAAAAACATTAAATAATTAGTATATACATTTGAAAATATATTATTTTTATAATTACTCATTAAAATTACATGACATTTATTTAGGAAACCTACATTTAAAGACGAGGAAGAACATTATATGTAGTCTTTGATAACTATGAGGAAAAAATATATTTTAATTAAGTTTAATGATGATTATATAATTAAATTAACTGTTTATTGAAATCAAACCACAATAATTTTATATTAATTTCACAATTATTTATTATATGAATATTATATTATGTCACCACTAAAATATCATTTAAATTTCTTATCATAATATATATTAAAAGAGAGGAGGGGAATAAAGAATAATACAAATCTACCATCTCTTTATTTTTTGTTAAAATTATTTTTATCTAATTATATATAAAAAATAATTTTTATTTAAAAAAATTCTATTTAAAATCAAATTAATTAATAATAATAATAATTTTTATATAGTAATATTAATTTATAAAAATTAATCTTTATCTAATTGTATATAAAATATCAATATTTTTAAATTATAAATTTAATTTTTTTATCTAATTTCATATAAAATAAATAATACTATAATTAATTTTAAAAAATTAATTTTATTTTATTGTAATTATCTAATAATAATATTTTTAATTTACAATAATTAATTTTTATTTAAAAATTTTATTTAAAATTAAATATAAATATGAACTATTTTTATTATCTAATAGTTTAATTTCTTAAATGTAATTTTCATTATCTAATTTTATATAAAAAAATATTAATTAAATTATTTTTAAAAATTTGAAATATTTATTAAATTTATACTATAAAAGTCAAGTAAAGTATATTAATTACACGTATCTCTCTAAATTTTTTAATTAATATTATAAAAGAAAAGAGGAACAAATAAATGATAATTTTATCATTTCCTTATAAATTTATTAAAATTAATTTTAATTATATAATAATAGTAATACTATTAATTTTAATTAATAGTAATACTTTTAATTTATAATAACTAATTTATATCTAATAATTTTCTTTAAAATCAAATGTAAATATAAATTATTCTTATTATCTAATAGTTTAATTCATTAAAGTTAATTTTTATTATAAAATTTTTCATAACTAATTTATATCTAATAATTTTCTTTAAAATCAAATGTAAATATAAATTATTCTTATTATCTAATAGTTTAACTCATTAAAATTAATTTTTATTATAAAATTTTTCATAAAAAACTAAACACTTAAATGATTAGTTTTAAGAAATAGAATTTTATTAAATAATCTAAATTTGTTAAAAATTAATTTTATTTTATTTTAATAATTTAATAGGAATAGTTTTAATTTATAATAATTAATTTCTATAATAAAATTATGTAAAGAAACATACTACTTATGATTATTTTGAAAAATATGAGGTATTTATTAAAGTTATAAAATATGTTATATTTTTAATGTATGATTTAACTTTTTCAAACTTACATTATAAAAGTCAAGAAAAGTAAATTGATAAAAATAAATTGATAAAGCATATCCCATTCAAATTTTTAACTAATATTATATAAAAAAGAAACAATTAAAATAATAATTTTATCACTCTTTTTAAATTTTTTAAAATTAGAATTAATTTTATTTTAATAATTTAATAGTAATAATTTTAATTTATAACTACTAATTTCAGAATTTTATTCAAAATCAAATATAAATACAAATTATTTTTATTATCTAATAGTTTAATTTGTTAAAATTAATTTTTATCATCAAATTTTATCTAAAAAATAACACATAAATAATTAATTTTAGAAAAATAAAATTTTATTAAAAAATTAAATTAATTAAAAATAATTTTATTTTATTTTAATAATCTAATAGTAATAATTTTAATTTATAGTAACTAATTTATATAATAAAATTATAGAAAAATTATTATGTATGATTCTTTTAAAAAATATGAGATTTTTTATTAAAGTTATAAAATATTCCACATTATTAAAATATTATTTAACTTTTTTTAAATTTACAATATAATATAAAGATCAAACAAAGTAAATTGATGAAGTATACTTTTTTTGAAATTTTAACTATTATTATAAGAGGGAAGAGAAATAAGTAAAATGATAATTTTACTATTTCTACTAAATTTCTTAAAATTAATTTTAATTTATAATAATTAATTTCTATCTAATAATTCTATTTAAAATCAAATATAAATATGAATTATTTTTATTATTTAATAGTTTAATTTGTTAAAATTAACTTTTAAATTATCATAATTTTATATAAATAATTAACATATAAATAATTAATTTTAAGAAAATAAAATTTTATTAAAAAATCTAAATTTATTAAAATTAATTTTATTTATTTTAATCATCTAGTTTATAACAAATTATTTTTATAATAAAATTATATTAAAAGTATTATATATAATTTTTAAAAAAATGAGATATTTATTAAACTTATAAAAATATATCATATTATTAATATATAACTTAATTTTTTCAAATTCACGCTATAAAAGTTAAACGAAATAGATTGATGGAACATATATTTAAAATAAAATTTTAAATGATATGTATGCTAATTAAATTTTAAAGGGATAAAAGTTTTATTGTAAAAATGATGTTAGACTCACCATTTTGGATTTTAATGATTAACAAATCAATTTAAGTCAAATAAAATGAAAAAGTGTAAAAACATGAGTGGTACGGGCATACGTGTCTGGGTACAGACATACCATTGTTGGTTGATGTATTGTACGGCCATACGGGTTGGTTATACCACTTGGTGAAATTGGCAAAAGCTTTGGTACGGGCATACCACCTTGGCTGTATGGTCATATGACAACCACTGCCAAATTTGGATTTGTAACTTATGAAGCGATACAGGTGTATGAGTTCATGTACGACCGTACACATCCTTTTGCTGAAATTTCTGTTTTGACTTTAAGCTTTCTAACATATCTATTTTGCTATCTAACAGATCTATTCTTAGTAGAGAGCATTTATATAGCTGAGAAAACTTTATTTCAAGTAAGTAACTTGAAAGAAACTTGATTACACTTTACATTGATTCAATCTCTCTTTGTATTGCTATTATTCTCTCTTAGGTTTTCTTTTACAACCCTAATATATTTTGATTGTATTTATGGGTTGATGAGAGTGAATGTTTGGGCATTTTTGTTGTAATTGAGTGTAGAATCTTGTTATTCTAATTGCTATTGTAAAGGTTTGAGTGTGAGCCTTGAAAACATTAGGGTTGGATTCTTGGTTGAAAA
This sequence comes from Dalechampia spathulata, assembly GCA_948192965.1. Taxonomy (NCBI): domain Eukaryota; kingdom Viridiplantae; phylum Streptophyta; class Magnoliopsida; order Malpighiales; family Euphorbiaceae; genus Dalechampia; species Dalechampia spathulata. Next base: position 3,779 of record CANYBF011132223.1, read on the forward strand.
ATTCATTATTGTATTATGAAAAGAAGTTAGTAGAACCCTAAGTTGAATCTTAGGAGAAGTGGATGTAGGCAAGTTGAAGTGTCGAACCACTATAAATCTTGTGTTATGTGTTTGCCAACTTGGATTTCATTTGGTATCAGAGCTTAGTGCTCATTTATTATTAGAATTAACCTTATAGAGCTAAAGATCAATGGCAACTCAAGTTATTGAAAGTCAATCCTACACAAGACCACCCTTCTTTGATGGAATGGATTACCCATATTGGAAGCATAGAATGGAAGTTTTCTTGGAAAGTGATGGAGTGGATTTGTTTAATTTAATTAAGAATGACTACCCTCCTCCAACAATCACCAATGAAGGTATCATTACTCTCAAGCTTAAAGCCACAAGCTTAAAGCCACTTAGATTAGAGAAGAGTTCAAGGTAAATGCAAGAAACAAGAAAACTATGAACATATTGTATTATGTTATAAGTCCTGAAGAATATAGTCGAGTTTCTCATTGTGTGACTGCCAAGAAAATTTGGGATGCATTGGAGACACATCATGAAGGAACCAACCAAGTCCGAACAAAGGATACAACTCTTAACTCACCAATATAAGTTGTTCATAAATAGGCTTATGAAGTTAGGAAAAGTATACTACAAGGAAGACATCAATAATAAGATATTAAAGGTATTACCAAAGAAGGATTGGGAAGCAAGAGTCACCTCCATTGAAGAAGCTAATGACTTATCGATTTTGTTAACTGATGTACTTCTTGGAAAACTCCTTACACATGAGATTACTCTCAAATAAGGAGTTAAGGAAGATAAAAGGAGAGGAATAACATTGAAAGCCTCTAAAGATGAAGATGTTGAAACTATAAGTGAAGGTGACATTGATGATGAAGTTGCTTCCCTTTCAAAAAGAGTAAAAAACCTTCTCATGAAAAAGAAAATATATGAGAAGCATTTTAGGAAGCCAATCAAAGCAAGGAAGGACTAAAGCAAAAGAGACATATTCAAAAGAGGTTTAGCTACTTATTTTGAGTGGAATAAACTGAGGCATATGAGGAACAAATGTCCTAGACTCAACAAGTCATTCAAGCCTTTTAAAAAGAAGGCATTGAAAGCTACTTGGGATAATGATAGCGAAACTCATGATAGTGCATTCAGTGATGAAGGCATAATAAACCTTTGCTTCATGGTGTTAATGGATGATAATGACAATGATGAGGTAGCCACTTCTTCTCGATCTTATTATAGTGATGATATGGATGATGAAGAAGATGTATTAGAAACTCTCTTAGAAAAATATGAGTAATTGGAAAAAAGGAGCAAAATTTTTAAAAACAAGCTAGTATGTGTTTCAAAGGAAAACAATGATTTAAAACATGAACTTGCTTCATATAAAACTAAAGTTGAAATTTTGGAAAAGGATAAGGAAGTTTTGAAAAATGAAAATAACAAAATTTTAAAAGAAAGAGATTTATTAAAAGAAAATCTTTCAAAATTTGAAATTAGTGGTGCTAAAATTGATTCAATTTCAAAATTTCAAAAACTCAAAGGTGATAGAGAGGGAATTGGATTTAATCAAAGCTCTTCCTATTCCTCTAAAGGAACTATATTTTTAAAGGCTTCATCCTCCAATATTGAGGATAGTGAAATGAAATGTAAGAATAAGAGTGTTCAAACATCTCATTCCACTAAACTTAATAAAAGACATAATAAAACACATAAGTGTTCATGTTCATGCAAAAATCATTCATTCGATATTAAGAAAAGGAAAAATGCTTTTCACTATTCAAAATTCCAAAATGTTATTTGTCAACATACAACCAATAGATGTTATATTAGAAAATGTCATTGGAATGATAATTATCATATATGTAATCCCTAATGACCTAAATATGTTTGGATACCTAAAACAAAGTAATGTTGTTTATATGATAGGTGTACTTGAGATCCAAAGTAAATGTGAACCAATGATACTTTAATAGTTGATGCTCAAGACATATGATCGGAAATGTAAGCCCATTCTCTTATTTAGAGAATTGGGATGGTGGAAATGTCACATTTAGAGATAATGTAAAAGGTAAATTAATTGGCACTGGTAAGGTTGGTAAAGAATTCATTTTCTCTATTAGAAAAGTCTTATTAGTTGAAGGATTGAAGCACAATCTCTTAAGCATTATTCAACTTTGTGATAATGGTTATAAATTTGTTTTTGATTCAAAAGATTGCCTTATATATAGAATTTTTGATGATAACTTAATATTTCAAGGGGAAAGAATTGAAAATGTTTATGTTATTGATTTAGACTCTTTCTCTAACAAAAATGTTAAGTGTCTTATCTCAATAAGTAAGGATTCATATTGAACACAACCTACCAAAGGATTGGCATTTTCCAAAAGGACATTCCAAGGAATAACTTATAGGTGAAACATCAAAAAGGGTAACTACTCGCTCTTATTTTAAGGAAATTCATAACAATCTTGCATTTATTTCTCAAATAAAGCCTAAGAACATAAATAAGGCATTAAGTGATGAAAATTGGGTTATTGCTATGTATGATGAACTTAATCAATTAGAGAAACAAGGTATGGACCTTAGTACCTAAACCTAAGAATGCTTATATTATTAGCATTAGATGGGTTTTTAGGAATAAGTTAGCTGAAGATGGAGTCATAACTAGAAATAAGACTAGGTTAGTTGCTAAAGGTTATAATCAAGAAGAAGGAATTGATTATAATGAAACTTTTGCTCCAGTAGCTAGGTTAGAAGCAATTCAAATGTTGTTAGTATATGCATCTTACACAAATTTCAAATTATTTCAAATGGATGTCAAAAGTGCTATTTTAAATGGTTTTATTGAAGAAGTCTATATTGAACAACCTCTTGGTTTTAAAGATTTTAATTCACCAAATCATGTTTTTAAACTCACTAAAGCCTTATATAGACTTAAACAATCTTTAAGAGCATAGTATGAAAGATTAAGTTCATTTCTAATTGATCATGGTTTTGAAAAAGGCAAAGCAAACACAACTCTCTTCATCAAGCATTATAAGAATGATCTATTACTTGTACAAATCTATGTTGATGATATTATATTTAGTACTACTAATGAAGAATTATGTAATGAATTTTCTAAGTGTATGCAGGGAGAATTTGAAATGAGCATGATGGGAGAATTAAAGTATTTTTTAGGACTTCAAGTCAAGCAATATGAAGATGGTATCTTCATCAATCAATACAAATACATTTAAGAGATATTAAAGAAGTTTGGAATGGATGAAGCTAAAGTAAGCAAAACTCCTATGAGTACAACCTCTAAACTTTCCTTGGATGAAAGTGGCAAACAAGTTGATCAAAAGAAATATAGAGGTATGATAGGTAGTCTTCTCTGTTTGACTGCTTCTAGATCTGATATTATGTTTGATGTGTGTATGTGTGCTCACTTTCAGGCTTTACCTAGGGAATCTTACTTGAGTGATGTAAAACGTATTTTTAAATACTTGATTAGAACTTCTGCTTATGGTTTGTAGTATCCTAAGGGTACTTCATTTGACTTGACTACTTTTTCTAATGCTGATTTTGCTTGAAATGTGTTAGATAGGAAAAGTACTTCTGGAACATATCATTTTCTAAGAAATTGCTTAGTTTCTTGGTTTAGTAAGAAACAAAATTCTGTTGCACTATCTACTGCTAAAGCTAAATATGTATTTGCTGGTTACTGTTGTGCTCAAGTGTTATGGATTCAACAATAATTGAGAGATTACAACTTGTATGTCTCATGCACTTTGATAAAATATAATAACACTATGCTATAAATTTGCCTAAGAATCCCATACAATATTCTAGAAGCAAACATATAGACATTAGGCATCATTTTCTTCGTGATAATATGCAAAAAAGGAAAGTTGTATTAGAATTTGTTGATATAACTCACCAACTTACAGATATCTTTATTGAACCCTATGTGAAGAACGTTTAAACTTCATCAAGCATGAATTAGGGATAATAGATGGATCATTTTTGAAGTAAAAGTTATATTTTTACATCTTTTCAAGATTCCCAAAATTAGAAAAATCTCAAAATTTCCTTTGAAAAATCAACTTTTGGTACCTGTACAGTCATACATGACTGGGTACACTCGTACGATCATTCAACCAAAATTTCTAAAATTTTATCGTAGCTATTGTACGGCAGTATGACCCTTCCCGTATGCTTGTACGTCTAAATGACAAAAAATTCCAGTAACATCTGTATGGCTGTATGCCTATATTAGTATACCCGTACGATTCAAGGTAGTATGTTACGTACGGCCATACCTTATCTTGTACACCTATACATGAAACTTTTCTTCAAAATCTGCATTTTAGTAAGCTGTGAACAACCATACGTAATTTGATACACTTGTATGCGACTTTAAAACCCTAATTTTTGACTTTTCTCTCTCACTTCTTACCACCATCTGACCCTATTCTCTATGCCAACCAAGTTTTATTCCATTTCCAAGCCAAAATCTCACAAAAAACACTCAAATCTGACTCATAATCTTCCTTTTTCATGTTTCCTTCCTATTTTCGGATTAATCTTGTCACAAAATCAAGTTTTCACTTGAGTTTCACTCGTTTCTTACTAGAAACTTGCTTTTACTTGATTTTTAAATTTTTGGTTAATTTTTTAACTATTTCTTGTCACTTTCTTTCATATTTTGTTGATTTCTTGTTGTTTTTATTGTTTGTGTTGAGAAATTTATGCTATTTCTTGTAATTTTGAAATTTTGGTTTTGAAATTTCTGTCAAAACTCTGCCCAAATTTCAAACTTTTTTAAAAATGACTTCTCATTATAGTTCTTCATCACAAACTCGAGATAAGGGCAAGTGCCCCTAAATTGTAAAGAGTTAAACTCCTTCAACTCATAATTTTTCTATATTTAACGCTTGCCAAGCTGTTTTAAATAAAAAAATTTTACCCTATCTCGGTTTGCATGTATTTCCACTCTTCGTACTGTTGAATTGGAAACCGATTTGGCTAACATCAGTTGGTCCAATGTTACTTTTCTAGACAATCAGTGTATAAACACTTTATCTTTTAAATTTTTACAAACGTTCAATTAGATACCTCTTACATTGTACATTTAAATTATTTAAGTATCCATACAAGCTCACTAAAACTGAATTCGATGCTATTTTTGATTTTCACTTTGAGGGCATTGAAAATGCTAAATATGTTGTCTTTGACAGAACTGCCTTCTGGAAGGATATCGCACTCGATATTCCTTTTCATCCTTCAAGACTTAAATCCTCCTGTTTCAAATCCTCAGCCACCTTTTACTGTCATCGTCTGATTACTTATCTTCTCTTTAGATGATCAGAGTCCAACTATACAGTTATTGGTCTTTACCTTAAATTTATTCATTCTATGATCATTGGATCCAAAATTTAGACTGGTTGATGGCTTCAAGAACAGTTTTCTTGAAGTTGGTGTTTAGAAATAGCCCAGCAGAGCTATTCTTTTTGGTCCTCATATCTTACATATTTAGTGTACTCTGAAGGGTTTCCCTCCCAACCCTCCTGCTCCCGGACCTGCTGATCCAAATCTTGACATGTCCTTCATCAAGCACTCGATGCTCCTTGAGGCTAATCGCTTAAATGTCTATACCACACACATTGAGTATATTAAATGACATTTAAAGCATCTTCTGGCACTTGGACTGCCAAATGACACTGTCACCCTCTACACTGCTAAGGCTGTAGAGATCTGTCAACACATGAATGTGCCCATCCCTTTTGATGTTGAGTACTCTAAGGATGACACTCCTGTCATTTTCCACACCCGCACAATGATGCTTGACGTAAAGCAGCTCTGAGTCATAAATAAGAGATAGACAAAGGGAGCTTCCACATCTAGTATTGCTAACACTATTGCTCCTGCTGCTGATTCTTCTTCCACTCCTTCAATAGTTGATCTTCTCACTCAGCAGTTTACCATGCTTAACACTCATCTGGATGGGTTTGATCATCGGTTTAATCAGATGACTACTTGATGGGATTATGTTGATCAACACTTACTTCAGCAGAATTAAGAGTTTTAGGATTTCTACACCTCCAACACTACTGCACTACAGTCTATCCAGTCTCATCTTGATCCATTTATCCCTCCTCCTCCCTCATTGCTTTTTTACTGTTACCAAAAGGGGGAGATGTTTAGATATTTAGGAGATTAGGAGATTAAAATGTTGACTTCGTTGACTTAGTTTTTATTATGTGTTTTTGCTATTTTATTGATTTATTAAACTCTTTGATGTATTTGACATAATTGGTTAATGTCATATGATATAATATTATTTTGCTATATGTGTTTGATATTCTCTTTGTTATTTTCAATTCATTTTAATTGATTGCATGAATGCTAAAACAAAGGGGAGAATTTTAATTTCATAAATTTCATAACTTCAATATTTTAAATTGAGCTTAAATTGGTTATCAACATCTAAAAGGGGGAGATTATTAGACTCACTATTTTGGATTTTAATGATTAATAAATCAATTTAAGTCAAATTAAATGAAAAAGTGTAAAAGCATGAGTGGTATAGGCGTACGTGTCTGGGTACGGATGAGCGTACCACTGTTGGTTGATGCATTGTATGGTCATATGGGTTGGTCGTACCACTTGGTGAAAATGACAGAAGCTTTGATACGGGCATACCACCTTGGCTGTACGGTCATACGAGAACCACTATCAAATTTGGATTTGTAACTTATAGAGCGATATAGGCGTACGGGTTCACGTATGACCGTATGCGTCCTTCTGCTGAAACTTTTATTTTGAATTTAAGCTTTCTAACGGATCTATTCTTAGTAGAGAGCATTTATATAGCTGAGGAAACTTCATTTCAAGTAAGTAACTTGAAAGAAACTTGATTACACTTTACATTGATTCAATCTCTCTTTGTATTATTATTATTCTCTCTTAGGTTTTCTTTTACAATCCTAATATATTTTGATTGTATTTGTGGGTTGGTGAGAGTGAATGCTTGGACGTTTCTGTTGTAATTGAGAGTAGAATCTTTTGATTCTGATTGCTATTGTAAAGGTTTAAGTGTGAGCCTTGAAAACACTAGAGTTGGATTTTTGGTTAAAAATCATTATTGTATTGTGAAAAGAAGTTAATAGAACCCTAAGTTGAATCTTAAGAGAAATGGACATAGGTAAATTGAAGTGTCGAACTACTATAAATCTTGTGTTACGTGTTTGCCAACTTAGAATTTCAAATGATATATATAATAATAAAATTCCATGAGTTAATATTATGTATTTTAAATGATTTATATAATAATAAAATTATGTGTTATAATAGAATTTTATTAAGAATAAAATTATGTTTACAATAAAATTTTTAATAATATATATAATAATAATATTTTATTAAAATTAAAAAATATTAAATAAAATATTATAAATAATAAATTAAATTATTAATACTAATATATAACACATTACACAACTCAAAACGGTATGTCTCAAGTAGTAATCAATAATGGTGAATTGATTGTTTGAGAAAAAAAATACAAGTTTAAAAATAATTTTGAAAAATCAGAGAATACAATTCAAAAATAAATCTAAGTTAAAATATTAAAAACATAAGTGAGTTTTGAAAAATTGTATGTAGAAAATTAATTTATTTAAAAAAGAATAAAAGTGAAAAATTCAAAATAATTATTTGAAATTGATAATAATATAATTAGTTCAAATAAGAAATAAATAAATGAGCATAAATGAAAAAGTGAGATATTCATTTGAAGAACGTAATTTTGAAAAATAATAAGAGGGAAGTGGGCCATGTGTACTTTGTGGAAGATATTAATAGAAGGGATAATTACGGGCTTACCTTAATTTTAGAATTCAGTTTTTAGAAAACCCTGCCCATTAAATCTTTTTTCCATCTTTCCCTAATTCCTTTTACACATACAATATTTTGATTTTTTTTCACAAATACCCACTTCTTCAAACCATCTTCCATTGTCTCGCTGGCATAATCAATCATTTTTCCTTCTTTAGTCTCCAATTTTCTCCACTTTCTGTACTACGAATAGTTCATTTCACTATTGCGGGTTTCTTATCTTTTCCAAACCCGTTTTTCCTTATTCTATCTACAATGTTCATTTCACAGTTTATTTTTTGTTTCCTTCAAAAGATTACGATGGGTAAAAAGAAAGTTGTTAGTTCTAAAATTAAAAAAATTGATCATACGAGGCAAAAATCAGGGGAGAATGTTTGGGTTTCGTCTCCTTCAGTGATCGAACGCCCGATTATGAGAAAGAGAGCTGTAGGAAGTGAATCGGTTGAAATTGGGTCTTCAAAGAGACTTAAAAAAACAGATATTGCGGTTGAGGAAGCACGTAAAGAGACTGGATAAGGCTCATGCAAGGTGTGTTCTTTCATTTTTTTATTTGATTTTAAATTGATTGACATTATTATTTTTACATATAAGCTTGTTTTTTCATGATTTTCTTTATTTTGAGCATTATTATATTTCAAATGCTATTTTCTATTCAAATGTTAGTTCCTCTTTCATTTAATATTCAAATGTTGTTTGCATTCAAATATTATTTCATCTATCATATTATATTGAAATGTTGTTTGTTTAAATGTTTATAATTAGTATATTGTACATTTACGAATGGTTTATATGCAGTTTACTGCTCATAGTAACCGTTGGTTGCTACGATGTTATGTTGAATTATTTTTCTTGTTTTACATTCTATGTTCTTGGTATACATGTGGTATACGTGTGGTTTCCAACTAATTCACTATATTTTATTTTTAAAAAAAAATGATGTTATCACTGTCAATGTTGTTTATATTTATAGGTTGATTTTTTATCTAGTTTTGTCTGTTTTGGGCACTGTTATTTGTGTTACATGTCTGTTATTAGTATACTATAGGTTTACGAATGGTTTACATGTGGTTTGCTGTTTTGTATTAACTTTTAGTTTAATTCATTTTATGTGGTTGTTGAATAGTTTATTCAACTGGTTTTATATCTTATGGTTTTAGGTAGGTGTTTTCTGGTTTTCCTGTTTTCACTTTGTTATTGTCATCTTATATTGAATTGCTGTTGTTTACATTTTATGTTTTGGTATACATTTGATATTATGTGTGGGTTACATGTGGTTTACTATAGGTATTAACATTTTGTTTAGTCCCTTTTATGTGTGTATTTTAAAATATTTATTAATATATTGTTGATTGTATTCTACATGTGTGTATTTTCACTTTGTTATTATCATATTAATTGCAATGCTATTGTTTACATTCTGTATTCATGGTATACACATGGTATACTTCTGGTTTACATGTGTTTTGCTTTAGCTTTGTTTATGTTTCTAGTGAACTTATTTTACATATGTGTATTTTGTATTTGTAGGAATGAGATTTGTTGATTTCACCTAATAGTCATTTTGGTTCCAAAATCAATATATGCTTGCACATAGATATTATTAATGTCTTAAAAAAGCGGTTGACAGATAGTCAATTGCAAATATTTAGACAAAGTTGTTTTGGTCATTTTCTAGATGTGCCATCATTTGTAATGCAACATCAGTTGATTCATTGTCTGTTATTACATGAAGTATTTATTGAAAAACCTGATGAAGTGTGGATTAATATGAATGAGTTTAATTTGAAGTTTGGGATAGGTGAATTTTGTGTGATCACTGATTTGAAATGTTCAGGTGAGAATGTACTATTGAGATTAATTGGTGATAGATGTAGGTTGATTGATGAATATTTTAGTGGGCTTAAATTACTAAATAAGCAAGCACTTCATGATGTATTTATGATTATGAAGCCCCTTTGTGATGAGGATATTGTTAAGGTGGCTTTGTTATTTTTCATTCATTTCTTTTTACTTGCCAACAAGAATGAGAATTTAGTTCTTAGATCTCATTTTTAACTGGTTGATAGTGAGTTTTTTTCGCAGTATCCATGGGGTAAGGATTCATTTTTATGTACTGTTAAATCATTAAAGAATAGGTTGAAATTTGCTGCAGTAGCTAACCCTATTTTGAAGAAGTTTATGTATCGTTTACTGGGTTATCCTTATGCATTTTAAGTGTGGTTTTATGAGGTATGTGAGTATATGAATGGTAGATACAGTGTACATGTCAATGATGTAATTCCATGGATTCTTAATTGGCATGTATCGACTCAACCTGATTATGATAATTTGAAGTTGGAGCTTTGTTCAATCCAGTTATCAAAGGTAATCTTCTGTTCATACCTATTATATTTGCACTTTTTATTCATTTCTGGTATGTCATGAGTTTACATGAGGATTATGTTTACTTTACAATGCAATTTACATGTTAATGTTTAGTTTACCATAAGCATATGATAAGTTTACATGTGGTTTACATCTGTGAACCTATTATTCACTTTTCATTTTTTTGTAGCTGAAGTTGAGAAACATAAGCCCTACTATAGATGAGAGTATTAAGCTTCAAATCAATGGCTTTTTTTAGAAGGGGAAGGAGAAGGAGAAGGGAAAGGAGAAAAGGAAGGAGAAGGTTGTTGATGATTTTGGTTCATATGATATGAAGGATGATGGTGATGATTATAGGTTTGATTTAAAACAAGCCTTTGAAGGTGTCAGAGATGACTTAAATGTCATTCATGAGAAGCAAAAAATTCTTGAATCTTATGTTACTGACATGAGTTTAAGGTTTGATACAAAGATTCAAGAATTGCATATGATGTTATCTCATATTTGCCAAAAACTTGGCGGTGAGATAAGTAGTAAGGTAGTTTTTTACATTTGTTATTTGTGTTTTTTTATTTCCATGAAGTTCTATTTGATATTTTTTCTATATTTTGTTAATTTTGGTAGGTTGATGATTCTGATAAAAAGTTGGATATAGAAGAGGATTTCAATGCTACTATATTTTAGTATATTTATAGTATACCAGATATATACTTAGTATTTCATGTCATATACCACTCATATACCTCGTATATACCAATCATATACTTAACATATACCTTAAGTATACCTATCATATACTTCTCATATCCCATTTGTAAAATGTAGGTTGATGTAACAGCCTGATTAGATGACTGCCTCCATAACCCAACACGAGACCTTTCCAGTATGCTTTGTCCTCACTCACATGCTTCCCAAGAAAACTTCCCAGGAGGTCACCCATCCTATAATTGCTCTAAGCCAAGTATACTTAACTATGAAGTTCTTACGGAATGAGCACCGAAAAGGTAGGTGCCCTTTGTTGGTATGGATAGTGTCACACCCGGCCCATACCCAGGAGGACATCATGAAGACGTCATATGGGGACACGTCTCTAAGCTTAATAGTGGTGCAAGGAGAGTAACGTGATGTTCTACAATACCTTGGATAACCTGGTATACACTTAAGCGATACAATAATCGGTAGTTCTGTGACTTATATATAAAACCTGTTATGGTTTAATACAAACAAGTGAGTGCGTACATTAATCACCACCAAAAGCTATACAACTACTGCTTCACGAAACTACACAACCAAAAAGGGCCCGGAGTATGCCTCAGAAGTCCCGTACCACGTCGAGATTTATCTATCTCAGCTGACAACCTCTAGTCCTTCTCTGCTCGCTCACCCGAGGGCTCTAAACCTACGTTCATCAAATGACAAACGCTGAGATAAACTCAGTGGTGCTAGAGAACATGAATAAAGCATAAAATGAAATATGATCAACTCATTTATCATGTATCAACCTCGTACAAAAGATAGCCTAATAGTATTAACAGAGCATGCTTCTAATCATAGGACATTAAGAATGCATGGTTTCCTTCTCCTCCTCGTCTCTCATTCACTCTAATTTTCTTGTATTTGTGCACATTCCTTTTGTACATACTGGGTCCCGATAGGTACCGGTACTCATCTCTCGAAGGAGGCCAAATAACTGTGGAATGCTCAGTACTCAATTCTTACTGTAGGTTTCGAGACTCATCTCCCTTCTCGGGAGGTTACTTATCTAATGATTCCCTAAGGAACCCCATAACCATGCATTGACCTAGTATGCCCATAGCTGAGCTATGCCCTCATTTCTCACTTTCTTTTCTCTCTTTTCCACTCCTCATTCATCCCCATGCATGTCATTATTTCATTACAAGCAAATACACCTCATACCATAAAAGATTAGGTATTTATCACATCATCAAGCAAGGAAGACATCAAATCTAAGCGTCTTGATTGCAAGCATCAACATATCACATCACAATGATACCATATAAATCACAATCACATGATTAGACTAGATTCAAGTCTCTAAGCAACAGCAATAAGCCAAAATATGGCAAGAGACACAAAGCTAGCATTAACCTGACAATCAAGCAACTCCTCACGTAGGCCTCTAACCCTGTCTCAATCAATCCCTATCTTTTATTCCTTGTTCTCGCACGTTCGAAATGCTTAGGAACTCTAAGTGTTATATTTGGCAGGGTTTATGAGTGTTTTAACTGAAGAAAAGGAAAGAAAGCTAAGGAAATACGTTAAGTCATAACCCTTAAAATGTCAAACTTAAGTCGCGTACGGTCGTATGGACTTGGTATGCCCATACCGAACTAAGGCTTCTGATGCACACAATTCCTGTGAGGGATGGTACGCCCGTACATTCTTGATTTTCCTGACAAACCCAAATTCCTGTGAGTTTGTGTCCGGCTGTACCACCCTTTGGTACGTCCGTACGCCCTCTAAGACCTCAAATCCCTGTAGCTCCCCTGTTTGGTATGCCCGTACGGTGACTCCGTATACCCGTACCACTATCTAAAACCCCAAACTATGCCTATTGGCAAACCTAATCTGCAAGGTACCTGTCACAACCTTCTTTGCTAACCCTAACAATACTTCTAAAACATACCTAAACACATATCATAGTCGTCCCTCATCCAACCGAGAAGATATGTTTCTCAATAAGGCGACGACATATAAGCAAAGCAAGTAGATATGTACATCTCAATTCATGCAAACACAAATACAAAACCATCAATACACATTCATCCATATATCAAGAACTAACTCAATCCTACCATTCATCTACACAAGCACACACAATAATATAAAACTCCTAGGGTCTCTAATGCGGGTGTAACAGATAGTACATATCTAATCACTTAAGCTATTCTCGATTGCACAGTCTCATACCTGTGCAATCTTGAAATCACTCTACAATGCAACCCCATCCTTACACAGTCTCAGGATCCCTCTTTTTTGCGTGTGGGATGCGTTCATTCATGTGCCCCTCCGCCTAGAAGCCTACGAGGAGCCACTCCTTATCCATGCTCTTTGTGGGACCGATGTTCACTCTCTACCCTTGTCAGCCTGGGTGTCACATGCCTATGAGCTTCCGTTTGGTTTATCCCTGAACCATACCGTACTAGGAGAGGTCCTGGCTCTGATATTAAACTGTAATAGCCTGATTAGATGACTGCCTCCATAACCCAACATGAGACCTTTCCAGCATGCTTTGTCCTCACTCACATGTTTCCTGAGAAAACTTCCCAAGAGGTCACCCATCCTATAATTGCTCTAAGCCAAGCACACTTAACTATGAAGTTCTTACGGAATGAGCACCAAAAAGGTAGGTGCAACTTGTTGGTATGGATAGTATCTATCTAATCACTTAAGCTATTCTTGATTGCACAGTCCCATACCTGCACATTCTCGAAATCACTCTACTATGCAACCCCATCCTTACACAGTCTCAGGATCCCTCTTTTTTTGGGTGTGGGATCAATTCATTCATGTGCCCTTTTGCCTAGAAGCCTATGAGGAGCCACTCCTTGTTCATACTCTTTGTGGCACCGACGTTCACTCCCTACCCTCATTAACCTTGGGTGTCACAAATGATGATGTTGTGGACCCTGGAATAGTTAAAGATGACATTGTTGATTCTAAACATGATGAAACTGAATCTATAAGTGAAGATTCAGGTTTACATCATTTTATGCATAAGGGGGAAGCATCTAGCTTAAAAGATATTAGCGAGTCCAAAGAAAAAGATTCTAAAGCTGGTGTGATAATCCCTTATGTCAGTATTGATGGTTTTATTGTATAACAATAAAAAAGTCTTGTTGATGAGGTAAAATAAAATTTGATTTATTTTCTGAAGTTCTATATTTCTTTTGTATGTGTTATATTTCATTTTTAGTCTTTTGTTATGGTTTTAACCTCTTATTTTATTTTGGAAGGATGATGATGATGAAGATATTGACCCTAACTTGCTTCTCAAGTTGGTTGATGATATTGCTGCTAGTGGAAACAAGGTATTTAAGCTTCATAATGTCAATTAAAAAGTTTTAAGGTTTTTCTAATGTTGTTTTATGTACATTCAATGTTAGGATACAAGTGATATGGAAAGAGTTATTGATGATAAAGATCGTGGTAACTTGTTTAGTACACCAGAAGTTGAAAGGAGGAATGTTCATCCAAGTGACATGTTGAAATCTCCTTACATTCAACAATTCAGTTTATCAGATAGCAGCGCTTCATCGAAGGCTTTAAAGATTTTGTTAAAGGGTGTTGTTCCTTTGGATAACAAAATTGGTCTAGAACTGGAAGGTGATTTACTAATGAATTTCTCAAATTAACTAGAGGAAGGCTTGAAGAAAAAGAACAAGTAATATTTTTTTACTTTACATTTTTACAAGGATTTTTCTCTTTAGTTTTTTGTTTAATTTGTATAAATTATTTTGTATTTATAAGGAAAAAGCTATATTCTCTAAGGACAAATACATTATCTCCACCGTTCGATTTTGTTATGGATGTTGTGAATGAGAAGACTTGGTTTCATACCTTACAGCATCCCGATCGTCCTTTCAATTCATCAGTAAGTTTATAATAGTTGTATGATTTTTATTATATACTGCATTGTTGCATATATTTTAATAAGGTAACAGTATACCTATTATATACCTTTAGTATACTTATTGTCAACTTAGTGTATACTTATTGTCTACCCTTATGAAACCTCATAATTTTAATATTGAATGTCTATCTATATTTTATGATGATATGTGTGATTTATGTTATTATTTGTATGTTTTCTTCTTTTTTACAGCATATTGATGTACTATTTTATTATTTAAGAAAAAAAGGATTGTTTGTTGATGGTATTCTAAGCAAATTCATAACTACGGATAATTTGTTTGATCAAAATATTTAAGAGCTTTTCTTTGGTTTTGAGAATAGAGGGTGGGATTATGTTTATGATTACATTTCTTCTGATGGTATTATCGTATAATATGTTGATGGATTTAAGATGATATGTGGTAAACCATGACATGAAGTTGATCATGTTCTATTTCCTATTCATGTTGGGAAGAGTTTTCACTGGGTATTAGCTAGGCTTTATTTTTGTTTGAGGGAGATATGAATATATGACTCAATGAGGGGTGCTTCTTCTGATGCTAATGTAGCAGCTGTTGTACATGCATATTCTACCTTGCTTCCGCATGTCATCATATCATCTGGATTTTATTCGAAGCAGAATGATTTGTTGGTTGAGGGTGGTGCTTATTCTAATAAGCATCCAACTGATCCATTTGATGTGCACATTGTAGAACCTTTGCCAAGTCAATTTAAGAAGTAAGTAGTTTAGATTGTTAACCCTTTATTACTGTCATGTTATATTGATTGAAATGATGTTATTTACATTCTGCATTCTTGGTATACATATGGTATACATCTAGTGTACATATGGTTTATATATAGTATACATCTAGTTTATATGTGGTATACATCGGGTTTATAGTCAATTTGGCTTTATATCTTTTGATTACTTATTCTTATCATTTCAATGTCTGTGTTTCAATGATTTTTGTAGTTTTGTTGTTTCTTTTGCTGAATACTTAATTGAGAGTAAGCAAATATCAATCCATGATTTGATGTAGAGGCTCATTGTAACAGATTATCTATTTTACTTTACCACCATGGACTAAAAAAGCAACAAGAAAATATTGAAAGTGATTATGAGGTTGCAAAGAGAAGGCAGTAGTGAGAACATGCAAGGAAGAAACCAAACTTGTGGTTAGTATTCTGTTTTTCTATAAGTATGCCTTTTTGTATACCTGTTGTATACTTGATGTATACTTGTAGTAAACTTGGTACTGTTTTTGACAGATTGATTATTTGTTAACCTTTTTGTATAGCTAATCACATATAGACTTATTTATATGCTTGAGGTATACTTTATGTATACCTGTAGTAAACTAAATATTGTTTTATCATATTGCTTTTTCTTTATTACTTTTTTGTATTTTTTCCAAATTGTGAGTAGTATTTATGAAGTTGAAGTTTTATAATTTATTGTTGTACTAACATAACAACATTCTACATGTCTTCTTATTATGTCCTCTTTGTCCACATTGCCCACACTTTGATTTCCTTTTGCTTTCCCATGGTGCTTTGAATCTCTGCTTCTTTGGTCTTCTTGCTTTTGTTTTTCCATGTGGTGGTAACATTATCTCCTCTTGTATTTGTTATGGCATTTCCCATGTTTCAGCACTTGGTAAAGGAATGATGACTTCGTTGTATGTTGATACATATGTGTTTTTAATGTAATATCTTGAACAATATTCATAGGGGTTCATGTTCCTAATTTTGATGACAGCCATTGCATGTGAACATGGAATTTCATCCATCTAGAATTTGTTACAAGTGCATATCCTTCTTGTCATGTCAACCACATATGTATTCTCCATGAAATGAACCATGAATATCTCTGTATCTGATGGTTGTACCTGTGATAGTAACACAGAAACATAGTTATATGCTAGTTGGCAGGAATAATCATGACGTATACTTATCATATACCACATGTATACTATATGTAAACCTATATATGTATGGTATACCAAAGGTATACCATTAGAAAACTAGTAGTAAACTAGCTCCAAAACATACCTGCATTCTTGCTGATAGAATGTTGTTCTGTTGTAGTATTTCCTCGTGTTTGCTGGTTAGTGTTGTGAATGTGGAGAGTGCCTTGTTTCTGTTTCTATAGATCCAATGTTGGAAGTCATTGTTGCAAATCTGTTTTTCTTTGCATGAACTCTTGACCACTTTTCATATCCAATATTCTCCAAATATTTTTGTATTTGTACATTGATCTTTGCAATCTCTCCCATGTATTTCTAGAAATCTGTTTTTGTATAACACTTTGATACTGCTAGGAACAAGTCCACTACCTTTCTATTGTGTTTTGGGTAGTGTTTTTTTTAGGTTTTGTGATAAGTGAAATGTACAAAAGTAGTGGTCTATCTCTGGATATATTTATATGGCAACTTTATCTATGCTTTTTGAGTCTACTATAAAGTATGCAAGTATAAAAATATTACCTGCAACATCTTGTATTGATGCAATTATTAATGTCCCTCCACATCTTGATTTTAAGAAAGTAGCATCCATTACTACCATTGGATTGCAATATTTCCATCCTTGTATTGATGCATTTAAGGCTATGTAGACATAAAGGAATGATGAATATCAGCAACTGTATTGATGCATCTTGTATTGATGCATTTTTTTTGGATATCAGCAACTGTGCCTGGGTTAGTTGTTTTAAGCATGTATATATAACTTAGAAGCAACTTATAGGAGTCTTTTGGTACACCGGTAATTTTTTGGATTGCTTTTTCTTTTGATCTCTAGGCCTTTGCATATGTAATTGTAACCCCATAATCATCTCTCAGATCTCTGATAATGTCTATTGGTGTGTATACAGTCTTCACATTCAGGTATTTATTCATGACCAGGTCAAAAACTATGTTAGATGTAGCATTCCTTTGATCTCTAAAAAGTATATCTGATGGACAAGTATGATAGTTGTTGAATTTTCTGACCTTGAATATGTTTGTGCTCCACTTCCTTGATGATTTGAGTTTCCAATTGCAGGTTTTATCTATGCAACTTACTGTAAACTCTCTTGTGCATGATTTGTCAACCTTTTACTGAAAATGATTTTTCATTGCATAAAAGCTCAATGCCTTTTGTAACGTGCTTTTGTCTTGATAATTTTACCCCTCTGATATCACATTTTGCTTTGGATCTGTTATTATGTCTGCATTCTTTTCTCTTGTATGTTCTTCTTGTTGAATTAGAATTGCTGCTGTTTCTTTATCAATAGCTGAGGAGTATTCTATCATTGCAGATCTGGTTTCCTGGTGGTATACATGTGGCATACTATAAGTATTTGGTTGATTGCGAGCAGAACATTCAACTGTTGGTGCATTTGAGCTGCTGGATGATCAATTCTGGATGATCATGCTCCTTTCTCTTTATTTCCATGTAAAAACCTCCATGTTGTATCATTATCTAGTTTGAGTGGTAGATAATCTTCCTTTAATTGGTATACAATTTCATATACTGAATTCTGATTCTTCAATTCTATTTGTTCTTTAATTAATTGTTGCAAATTTCTAAATGAACATTGAGATGGAATAAGGATACCTTGAATTTGGAAATTAGTATATTTTATGGAAGTAAACCATTCACCATTATAGTGAAGTAATATTGGTATTGAATCTTGCATCTTCTTTGCTGTATTTTATTGTTGTCTTCTTGCCTTGGAACAGTTTCTTCTATTAACTGTTGCAGGTTTTTTGGATAAGCTGTTAGAGGTTTCTTCTTGATTGATTTTTGATTAACTACTGTTTGATTGAATTTCCTACGTGTTTTTGATGGAGGCTGGGTGTTTGTGCATGTGTTTAATAAGGTTTTTTGCTGATATTTTTGTGTTTTTAAATTATGATAAGTAGTTGTATTTGATAAGGAAGTTATTTGATTTAGAAAATCTCATGAGATTTTCTTTTGATATTTTCCAATTTATCATGATAAATTAATATTCTAAAAGTTGGTATTTTTACAAGAAAAAAAAACAGTTGACAAATTTAAAAACATACTACCGTAGGTGGGAATTTCGAAAATTTCCCTCAATAGAATTACTAATTACTTAAATTAATGAGGCTATTAAGAATATTAAAATGCAAGTTATGTAATATTAATCAAATGAACTCTTTCCAACCGCCTTTTTCTCACCTTTGGAAAGGCATCAAGTCGGCTTGCTGCGATAATATTCAAGTGTGGAACATTTTTTCTTCAAACTTCTCTATGATGATTAGAGATGGAGAAAGAACAAGCTTTTGGCATGATTGTTGGATTGGAGATAAATGTCTAAGGGACCTCTATCCTTCTCTTTTTGCTATTGCACATGAGAAGAAATGCTCGGTCCGCGATATTATATCTTGTTCTTCCAACCTTTCTTTTGTACGGAGGTTAAGAATTTCAGAAGATGCACATCTTTCTTCTCTCATGCATATGATTTCAGGGTTCACTCTCACACCAGGAACGGACGCTGTGGTTTGGAAAAAAAAAATTAATGGTTTCTCCTCACGTCAGTTCGCATTGGAATTCAACAACTCTCTTGCTACACCAAACCAAATCGATGCTTTCAAGGCTACATGGAAAAAAGT
>CANYBF011132547.1:0-19143 GCA_948192965.1 Dalechampia spathulata
ATTTTTGCTCGTTTTCAAAACTTGTTTGATTTTTCCAGTAACATTTGATGCTTCATAGTAACTCAAATGTACTGGATCTATCATAAATTAATTACATTTAATTAATTTTGGCTTCAAAATTGATTTTCTATGATTAAATGCCAATTTAAGTCGTTAAAAATGTGATTTTTAAAAGGATTGGATTCAAATTGGTTGAGTGGCTATCTCCAATTGCTCCAAGTGATGTTAGCACTCCCATTTGATTTTCCATGATCAAACAAAAATAATTTTGCTTAAAATTATTTTTATTTTTATTAATTTTCATGATCTGACTCGTGTAACTTCACATGATTGTTGCCAAATAATTATTGGATTTTGACTATTGGTTCATGCTTTCACATAGCATTAAACTAGTTAAACAAATCTTAAATTCATTTGCTACTAATGAATTTATTTATGTTTATTTTACATATTTCCATTCGTACATTTTTGGCTCGTGCAACCCGAGGCGGAATAATACCCGAGGAAGAGGGGACGTTACTTAACGTCCTAAAATGATGTATGCGAGGATTTTTTTGTAATAGGATAGAATTATTCATGGCTTTGTAATAATTTATCCCCAATATCTCGTGTGTATCTCTTATTTCTTTGATCCCTTTCACCAGCCTCTATATTTTTATTCATGGATGGTTTATTATATTTGCCATAATATATATGCCATATAATGCCACATGCTATATCACACACTTATATTTGCCATAATACTACCTAAATACGCCAACCCGCCAAACAATACGCGCCATTTGCCATGCTATATGCCTATATACCATGTCATTATGTCATGCCATGTCACATGCCATATCGTATGCCATGACATATGCCATATTGAATACCAATTCACATATGCATCATTATGCCATATCATGCATATGCCATGCCATTACACACATATATATTGTTATATCATATCATGCATATGGTATGTCATCTGCTTCACATATCATGCATACGCCATGTCATTCACTCCACATGTCATGCATATGCCATATCATTCATCTCATATATCATGCATATGCCATGTTATTATAATACTATTATTATGTCATGTCATGCATACAATATGTCATCTTATTATGTCATCACATCACATGTCATGCATATGTCATGTCATCCAAATGCCATATAACATTATATATCATTCTACGTGCAACCTTGCAACGCCAAATCGCATGTCGCGCTGTGTGCTTACATATACGCTTGTATGCTTGCCTGCTTAGGATAATTAATTCCAACTATAATGGTAAAATCAATTTTAGAAACTCATAGAAATAGATCTCCACCACCCGAACCCAATCTTTGAAGGGTTTAACTAGCACTCATTTTATGGGTTGGTTGGACCAATCCAAAACCATCCGGTGGTGAGTACCTTGTGACTCTTTTGAGTCCGTATCATTCCTTAAGGTAGCCCCTTGGGAAGACTGAGCTTTTGCTCCAAGTGCGATCCTCGGTCAATGAGCATTGCAAGCCTCACTCTGGGCTCTTGTAGAAACCGATGCTCACAATAATATTTGAAACAAAAGCATGTATTAAATACAAAGAGTATTTAAAGAGATGGATGTTTAGAAAGTTTACCATTAGAAGTGATATACCATGTTTAGAGAGTTTACCATTAGAAGTGATATACCATTACTAAGGAAATATCCAACCATTAGGTTGCTTTTAAGAACTAAAGTCTTAGATGTAAGAATAGTAAGTGATGATAAGATACTAGTGTTGAAGAAGTTCTGAGAAACATCTAGAACTTACAGGTTCTCCAATCTTATAAAACATGCATAATGCATCAACATATATAGTTGCATGATTCTTACAGGCAAGTGAACATCTATGATTACATGAAGTTAACTCAAATAAACAATTCCAAACCTCAACATGCACTATAAGCAGGAAATTAACTTTCAAAAGGAGAGGAAGTAGTTGGATAGAAATAGATTAGATTAAAAGTTACCTTCCATTGATAGAGAGCATAGATTCATTATAGCTTATATCTAATACTTCCAAATCCTTCAAATCATCTAATTCAAAATCATTTATTATTATAAAGTAAAAAAGGAAGTGAAACCATGGATTAGATATTATACTTGTAAAGATCAATATTTGAACAGTTTGTCCATAAAGTTGATGTACCATTATTAGGGAAATATCCACTCATTCCATTACCTTGAAGAATCAAAATCTTGAGTGATGTAAAAGTACCAATTATAGATAAGATACTACCATTAAAGAAATTTTGAGACACATCTAGGACTTATAGGTTCTTCAATCTTTTAAAACATGCATATTACACCATCAAAGTTTTTTATATGCTACCATTTTATATGGTGTGTAGATGTTGAGTGGTTCTTAACTAATTTGGGACCACCACCATTTATTTTATTTGACTTAAGTGTATGTATAAGTGAAGAAAAAGGAGAGTGAGTGGGTAGAGGGTGTCAAACATAAGAGTTAGATAAAAAGAAAAGAAAAAAAAAGGAGGGGAGGAAGAGAGCTTCTGCCAAGAGGAAGAGGGTGAAAATCCAAGGTATATTCTTAACTTGGGATCTTTGATCAAATAGTGATTTGTTACTCAATCATGATGAAATGTTGATATGTTATTTCCAACTTTAATCTCTTAAACTTGAATGGAGTTGATCATATAAAGGTTCTTTATTTTTGGTGAGATTGATACCTCTTTTTTGTTGTTGTTTGATGATTAAATCCATCTGTTGAGATGATAAATATATTGATTAGATGTATGCCTCTAGTTGAGCTGGAAAAGAACTTGTTGTTCCCATTATTTTAATCATAGTGGAAGTTTGAAGTAGACTACAGTCCCATGGTTTTTTCCCGTTTCAGGTTTTCCCTGTAAAAATTTATTTTGTTGATTGTTCAGTTAATTTTTCATATTAATATCGTTGGTTAGTTAATATTAATTTTAATTGTATAAAGAGGGAAAAAGGTTAAAGCATTATGGTTTATGAATTTAATATATTGGCAATCTTTTCCATGAGTAGAATCTAATGTGTAATTGATAAACCATCATATGTGGTTGCATGATTGTTTCAGGCTAGTGACTCAAGAATTAAAGTGATACTCTCAATTTGATAGTAAATTATTTAGTTTAGGCAAAGCTATTGAAATTTGTACTAATGTTAAACATGCATTAATTTGAGGTCTACATTATAGTTGTAACGTAAATTCTTCATTCTACTATACTTTTCATATATAAAACCATTTGATTATAAGTTCATACTATCTACAGTTTACTTTTATATTATACGATTATTCAAACAGATTAAGGTAAAAGCTATTGAATGGTGTCCTAGCTACCGATGAAGTACTAATTAAAAGCAACAAGTTGAGAAAGATATGTGTACCTTCATGATGAGTCCAACCATGAAAATATTTATAAGGTAGATTAAGGTTGACCAATTTATCAAAAGGATGAAACAAAGATAGATTTAGACTACAAGCACTTAAAGGTTGTAAGGTTTCTTCCAAGAAAATTAATACCACTCGTTTTAAGGTGGCATTATTACATATGACTCCATCCCATTTACAGCAGTTGCTACCTTCATCATCGACCCATGAATCAAGAGTGTCATGCATCTCACAGTTTGATTTTAGGAATGCTTTAATATGCAGTAAACCCACCCTCTCATTTTCAATGCAAGCGTTATATGCTTCCATTTAAAGCATCATTATAATAATATAAAATGAAAATTTAATCAAGAAAAGCCTCTCCATTCCCCAAATATAATGAAGCAATCACTTTTATTTTTCTGTATGGTTTTTCTCTACATACAAGAGCCTTTTTATAGTGGATAAAAAGGCATCCATTACAGCATGGGATGAAACAAAGCTAAAGAGTAAAATAAAATTGAAGACTTTAATGAGCCATGAAATGAAGTTATTTCAAATACCAATAATAAACTAATAAAAGGTAATATAATTAATAATCATTAGGTGAGTCATCATCTATTGGAACTCTTTTGAAAGCTATTCTAAAAGATAAGCTATCCCACATCACTTTCTTATAACATCAAAATTGTATTTAAATATGGTTTTGCACCTTGGGTTCTTAAAAAGGCTTGGAAATGGGTAATGCCTTGCGTACATGAGATTGGGCCAGAAAGCCCAATTTGGTGGATTTCCACCCCCTACGTATGGCCTGTGGATACGAATGTTGTCAATTTATGGGGTCCTGATATCCGATCCATTTTCTGATTTTTATCTTTAAATATTTATTTAAATTATTAAAATTTTTCCCTTCCATAAGACTTTTACTAAGTCTTACTTTGACTCCCATTAATGTTAATATAACATCTTTTTCTCATCCTTGTCTCCACTTTCCCACGTCCTACCATCTTCCCACTTCCGACTTTCAAGATTCCATCAACCCTCCCAACATTCACTTAATCTCAAATTGTTATAAATACATACCTTCACTTCATTGTTAAATACACTAAAGCAAAGCATTTCTCTCTTCTTCCTTTCCTTTCTTTTCTCCATGTTCGTGAGCCTTGCTAGTTTAGGTTTTCTCCCGATCAACACCTTATTATTCTTGTTTCCTACTTATCAAAGTAAATGAGCTCATTTTACCCTAGTAGGATTGCCACTATTTAGAAATGTCCTTTAAGGGTAGTGCATCCACATAACTTAAGTTACAACCTTATTTCATAACTTATTTTCCACCTATCTTATCTAATAATCTTAAAGGATATACTTATGGCTTTCTTCCATGACTACTGTTGTTATCGCTACCTCTACATTCGCTACCTTTGAAGCTATTTCCGTCACTACTGCCCCACTATCCTCTACTACTACTAATGTTTTAGCACCATCAACTAGTGTTTCTATATTTGTAGGATTGCAACAACCTCCATCGCCTCTCATGATCCATGGTATGCCTTATGCTAAACCTTTTCTAGACATTTCAAAAATTGAAGTTTTCAATGGATAAAACTTCAAAAGGTGGCAAGAAAGAATTTCTACAGTACTTGATATGCGTGGAGTTATTGCAGCTCTTACTACTACTAAACCACCACAAGAAGCTGATCCAAAACATATGAAAGCTTATATCTTTGTGAACAAAGTATGTAAGCATAATATCATTAGCACTCTTTTGAATGAGTTGTTTGATGTTTACTGCTCCTATAAAGAAATAAAAGAAATATGGGATTCAATGATCATAAAATATATTGCTGAAGATGTTAGAAAATAGAAGTTTATGATTAGCAACTACTACAAATGGGAGATGGTGGAAGACAAAGACATTAGAAGTCAAATTAACTAATAATATAAGATGTTAGAAGATCTTAAAGCCAAAAACATCACTCTTCCAAATGAATTTATAGCAGGAATATTGATCAAGAAGCTATCAGGATTATGGAAGGATTACACACAACAATTGAAACACAAGCATAAGCAACTTTCTTTAGCAGAAATGATCACCCACATCATTATTGAAGATACAAATAGGATGGAGTTGAAATTAACAAAAGCAAAGGAATTCACCATAAGAGCACACTTGGTGCAAGATAAAAGCTAACACAATAAGTATGCTAAGAAACCTAATTACGTTCCTCAGAGTTCTAATCCTACTTTCAAAAAGAAAGGAATTTGTTTTGTATATGGAAAGACAGGGCATCATGCACCCTAGTGTAGGAAGAGAGCAAAACTTGACAATCCTCCTCCACCAAAGGAAAATTTGGTTAAAGAAGATGACATTATTGTAGCGATCATTTTACAAGCTCTCTTAGTAGCCAATTTAAAAGATTGGGTGGTAGACTCTAGTGCTTCCAGGTATATTTGTATAAAAAAATATGCTTTTACCTCCTATAATGCAGTAGGAGAAGGAGAAGAACTTGTTTACTTGGGAGATTTCTAAATGACTACTATCCTTAGCAAAGGAAAAGTTCTTCTCAAGCTTACGTCTGACAAGACATTGGCTCTAAATGATGTACTTCATGTACCTAACATTTTAGCAAATTTAATATATGTGGCTCTATTAGGGAAAGTTTGGGTTAAAGTGTCATTTGAATCTAATAAGATTGTAATGATAAAGAATAATGTTTTATGGGAAAAGGATATTGTAATCAGGATCTCTTTATACTCAATACTTCTGAGATTATGAATGAAAATGCATTTTTCTCTGCTTACTTGATTGATTCTTATGACTTATGGCATGCTAGATTAAGACATGTTAATTTTTCCTATCTTAAAAGTATGCATTATATTGGTTTAATCTCTCGAATTAGTAACATTTGTGTTAATAAATGTAAAATATATGTTGAATTAAAATTAACTAAAAAAACATGTCATTCTATGTATAGAGAAACTGAGCTGCTTAGTCTTATTCATACTGATCTAGGTGATTTGAAACAAACTTTGACTAGAGGTGATAAAAAATATTATGCAACTTTTATTGATAATTATTCTAAATATCCTAAAGTGTTTTTACTTAGACATAAAGATGAAGCCTTTAATATGTTTTTACTATATAAAGCTGAAGTAGAAAATCAATTACATAGGAAAATAAAAAGGATTAGATCAGATAGAGGTGGTGAATATTTTTCTTTTAATGATTTTTATGAAAAAGAAGGTATTATGCATGAGTCTATGCCTCCCTATTCACCTCAATCTAATGGTATAGCTAAAAGGAAAAATAAAACCTTAAAAGAGATGGTGAATGCTTTACTTGTTAGTTCTAGTGCTTCTGATAATAAGTAGGGGGAAGCACTACTTTCTACTTGTTATATACAAAATAGAATTTCCCATAAGAGAACTGGCAAGACATCATATGAATTATGGAGAGGTTATAAACCTAACCTGAAATATTTGAAAGTGTGGGGGTGTCTTGCTAAGGTTATGTTACCTGATCCTAAAAAAAGGAAAATAGGATCTAAAACATATGACTATATGTTTATTGACTATGTAGAACATAGTACTGCATATAGGTTTCTTGTATTAAAAAGTGATGTACTTGATTGCAACACTATAATTGAGACAAAGAATGCAAAATTCTTTGAAAATGTTTTTCTACTAAAACTGGATCAAATTTCTCATGCATATAACTCTGAAAATTTTTTTGGAGATATTAGAAGAAGCAAAAGATAAAGGAAGGAACTTCTTTCGGTAATGATTTCTATACATATCTTGTAGAAAATAATCCTTTAACATTTTTTGATGCAATTACTTCTTCTAAATCTCAATTTTGGAATGAATCCATCAAAATTGAAATTGATTCCATTTTACAAAAAAAAACTTAGAACTTGGTTGATTTACCCCTAGGAGTAAAACCAATTGGTTATAAATGGATTTTCAAAAAGAAACTTAAACCTAATAGTTCAATAGACAAATACAAAGCTAGACTTGTTGCTAAAGGTTTTACTCAAAAAGAAGGTTTAGACTATTTTGACACTTTTGCTCCTATGACAAGAATTTCTTCAATTCGTGTTTTAATTACTTTGGCTTCTATCCATAAATTTTGTATTCATCAAATGGATGTTAAAACTGCATTTTTAAATTGTGATTTAGAAGAAGAGATTTACATAGTACAACCTGAAGGGTATGTAGTACCTGGAAAGGAAAATAAAGTTTGCAAACTACTCAAATCTTTATATGGTTTGAAACAAGTGCCTAAACAATAGCATGAGAAATTTTATCAAGTTTTATTAGCTGATGGATTTTCAACTTTAGAAGTTGACAAATGTGTTTATACTAAAGTTAATGATCATGATTGTGTGATTTTTATGTTTGTATATATATGATATGCTAATTTTTGGTTCTTTTATTAATGCAATACATAGAACTAAAAATTTTTCTACCATCTAAATTTGAAATGAAAGACATGGGTGAAGCTAATATGATATTGGGAATTAAAATCATAAGGTTGATAACATTTTGTTGTCCCAAGAGCATTATGTTGAAAAATTGCTTAAAAAGTTTGGATCATTTGATGTCAAACCAGTGAGTACCCCTTATGATTCTAATTCTCAATTAAAGAAGAATTATGGAGACCCTATTACTTAATCTAAATATGCATAAATCATTGAAAGTTTATTACATTTAATGAATTATTCAAGACCCAACATAGCTTATATCATTGGTAGATTAAGCAGATACACCTATAATCTCAGTCATGATCATTAGACTGCTCTAGTAAGACTTATGAGATACTTGAGAGGTACCATGAACTATGGTATTCTATACAATGAATTTCCTATTATATTAGAAGAATACAGTGATGCAAATTGGATTTCTGGCTCTGATGAGATAAAATCCATGAGTGGTTATGTATTCACTTTAGGTGGTGGAGCTATAATGTGGAAATCAGCCAAGCAAACCATAATTGCTAAATCTACTATAGAGTCAAAGTTTGTTGCACTGGAACTAGCTAGTAGTGAAGCTGAGTGGTTGAAAAAATTCTTAGCAAATATTCCATTAGGAATAAAACCAACCCTCTATGTATATGCATTGTAATTGCTAAGTTGTAATAGTCATTACTAAAAATAAAGCATTTAATGGCAAGAATAAACACATTAGCTTGAGACATAATGTGATAAAATAGTTGTTAAAGGATGGAATAATTTCCATTGATTATGTGAATTTAGAAGTGAATTTGATCGATCCACTGACTAAACCATTGGGAAGAAAACCTATAATTGAAATGTTAAGGGGAATGGGACTTTAGCCAACATAGAAATTAATTATGATGGCAACCCAACCTTTATTATTAGAGATCCCATGAAATAGGTTCATATGGGTAACAACAAAGTCAAAATTAATTCTGATAGCATAAATTTTGTATCCCTTCCTATGATGTGAGAAAATGCTATACTACATTTAAATATAAGGATGAGTTGATAAACTCTTAATGAATTTTCATATTCCATATGAATGGTGTGTAAAGTGCAATACACATTTGATGAAAATCACCAATATGAATGTGAAGTGAGGCCGCTTCTATGAAACATTGGTAAAGTTACTAGAGCATTCATGAAATACCAGGCACACGCATGGCCTAATAGCAAAACACCGCGATGAACAGCAAATTTATCTAAGTATAATGTGATAGGTATGACCTCTAACTTACAATAAGAGATTAGTTCATAGAAACTATATGTTTCACTAATTATTCTATAAGTTATGTTTAATCTATCTAAATCTGGTTCATAGTCCAAAAGACATCAATATCAAAGCATTATATATTCTGTCACGTCTTTTAGCTGCGTAACAGGCTCCCGTATTATGATTATTAATTCTCTAATCATAAAAGTAATAATCATTCTACAAAGTATTCCATAAAATTTTTTTTATTATTATATGTATTCAATCTTATTATAAAAATCCAATTCATTTAACACTCCCAAGTTTGACATACATTCATACTTAAGTCATTACCACATTAACATTATTGTTATGCATATATTATTATTTTACATATTTAAAAGTCATCGTACGTTATTAATTACATAATTAATATTACCATCACCCATATTTAATTTACTACCAAGGGCTTATTTAGTAGTTGCATGACTATTTGCACAATTAGAAGTCTTTAATAATTCAAACATTACCAAAAGCTTATTGGTATGTCCAGCTACTGCTACTAACGTTCTTGTTCTGCAGCTTTACTTAGTACTGTATTTATCAATTGACAAACATTGAGTATAAAACTCCGTGGTGCTAGTATAACAAATATAACAAATAGAATAAGGAACAACATCTCAATAAATATCAAAATATCATTTAACATATCAACCATATTATCAAATTATCATCAATATGTACCATTTTCAATAATCATCATATAAATCATTATTCATGATTCTTACCTTAGCAGTATAAATGCTTATGCATATATACCATTTCATCAATTTATTTAACCATTTTCAAGTGGCATCATCATCATCATCATGTATATGAATAGTGTATATTTATGAGTATGCATTTATGATATGCATTCTTTCTTATTTCTGTTCATTTCTTAAATATGCACATTTACTAGGTCTTTCATTTATCATTTATCAGTGGTACCACAATCAAATCTCTTTTAATACTTAACTCTTGAATTTTCATTCTTTGCATATCATATTCCCTTTTTATTTAATTTCTGTAGGAATTTATAACATTTACCCAGTATAATTTATATAACATTTTTCTCATATCAAATCTTTTCTCTTCTCCTTATTTCACCATGAAATGTTATGCCATGCTCGGTGATTTATGCATTATGGATATGTCATGATTAATAAATATAATAACATATCTTAATTTATTTGTATAATGCTATTGCATTACCAAAGCTTTGCCTCTTTGATCAATAAATGATCGAGGACTTTCAAACAAACTAGCACAAACCTGGTATGTCATTTCCTTTGTTAATATCTTTGGATGATTCGTGAGGTTTATCCATTGATTTACCTAATTCACAAATCAATATTTATCTTTTATTAATATATTTCATTTCATCATTAATCATTCTGATAATTACATACCATTATATTACTCAATCGAAAAATAATGTTATTCACTTATCATATCATAGCATCATTTAAGAAATCATGTTAATATTTATAAAAGTATTTTTTTTTCCTTTTTACTTCACTAAGACTATATTTATTTTATTATTCTAGTAATATAGTTTATGACACTTTAATATATTTAAACAGTAAACTCATTTAAATTTCTTAATAATATCTCATTTTACGATATTTTTGTTTATTATAATAAACAGTAACATCTCATATGATTATATCTTTACTTACTTCTTATTTAATTACAGAACCAATTAATTAAATAGTAATATAATAATACTGATTATTAAACAGTTATCAAAATAATATCTTATTAAGTCTAATTTAAAATCATAACTCGATTTAAAATCGTTTGATCATCATTTTCTGTTTAAATCTAAATTCTGTTATCAATCACTCATTTAATAACTTAACAGTTAATATATTATTATTGATTTATAAAACTGTTATTATCTTAATACTGCTCTCTTATAATTTAACCAGATGTCAATTACTAACCATATCCATATTCCATTAAATATAGTTACTGTCATAAGCAGATTATGAAAACAGTGGATATTACCAGTTATTTATTCTATACTCAAACTTATTTAACTCCCAGTATTATATCCTGATATTTAACTTAATTTACTATTGTACTAAACACTGTTAATATTGATCTAAAACTAAATCATCAAGAAATTATAGTATTTCTGCTAAAATCAATCCTTTACCAACACTGTCTTATAACCAGTTAGAAGTTTAAACCATATCTTTACTTACTGTCATTATACCTTATCATATTTCTAATAACACTTAATATAACTGGTTTTTATTTATTTATTTAATACTTCCATTAATATCATCATATCACATGTCATTCGTCTTAATCTGTTTATTTGCAATCACTTATATATAATCTTACATCATTTAGTCAACTTATATACTTCACTTAATCTAATTCCAGATTATATATCATCATCATCAAACTTATTAGTTAAATATTCAGTGAAATCATACAAGTTTAAACATTCTATAAATCATGTGTCTATAACTCATAGTTCACTGTTATCTTTATTCTAATCCTTAACTTAAATTTTACTTAAAACCATATCATGTCATTCATTTGTTTATTGACTTATAAATCTTCTTAATGTCTCTTAAGATGCTTAAATAATTGATCATTTATGTCCATTTATAAATCATAGTCACATAGTTCAATTAATATCTTATTACACTTAATATGGCATTCTTTAATGACTTACATCATTCTATCAATTAACCATTTCATTTGATTTCTTATAATCATACAATTTACTTAAACAGCTATTAACTTTTATCCTCAAACTTGATATGATCAATTACCTGCATATAAATCCATTAAACATTAGCATTTCATATCTTAAGTCCATTTTGAGAATTCATACTTTAAGCTAACCTTCTTAATCATATTAATACTTTTATTTAACTTTAATTCTTTTATTATATCATTAATTCAAACTTAACAGAATCCATTTTTCCTTAACTTTTACCTCTTAAATACTTTGGATGAAGAGTAAGCCTTAAGTTACCAAATATACTTATCTTATATTCAATTTAGTTCATATACCATATGCTATTTATTAACTCATCATTAAGAACTTCATTTTAACCTTAATTAAAAGTTAATTACTTTAATCATACTTAAAGTTAATCATTTAATTCATAGCTCTTAAGTCATATACACTTAAAATGATATTAAGCCTTAAATCATAAAATTGACTTATCTTAAGCTTTAATTTCATCATTCTTTTTACTATTAACCTTCTATTTTTAGTAAATCATCTTTAACATCATATTTTAAACTTACCAACCATTAAAATGTTGCTTGAAAGTTTTGGCCAAAGTGAAAATCACAAAGCACATACACTCACACAACCGTAACTCACTTTATTTCATGTCCTTTACAATCCTAACTCATCTAACTATTAAAAAATCAACCAAAATCCACAAAAATACTTCAAACATTTTGGCTAGAACTGAAATCATACCAAAAATTCATAAATCAAGTGGATCTAATCAACATGCATGTACTTAAATCCAATAACTCATCTTTAAACCCAATAACTCAAATCTCAACTTTAACTTCTTCTTCTTTGAATTTAACTACAAATTTAAGCAGATCTTCACTTCTTTGACCTCTTTTAAGTTGTTGTCCACCTTAAATAAACATGCATGTACTTAAAAGAGTTAGATATAACCATAAAACAAGTCAAACTTCAATGAAAGGTTGCGGTTTCCATCAAAAGTGTATAGATCTTCATGATTTTGAGCATAAATTGAAGATCCATTAAGAAAAGGTTTCAGTCATGATGGAAAACAAATAAAACTAAGAATATTTCAACATTAACTTGATGTATACTCAAAGAGCTTTCTGGTCTTGAAAAATCTGACCCAAAAGAGGAAGAAAAGCTTGTAGATTTCAGCTTCTTCAAGGATTAGCTTCGGTTTTTCACTTAACAAGGAAAATGAAGAATATCTTGACTTGAACTTAAGCTTTTCACTTTGAAATAGCTTTTAGACATAAGATTTTGAAGGAAAATGAAGATTGGTTTCAGCTTCTTTAATGAGTGATGGAAGAAATGTAAGAATAAAGAGAGAAAATATAAGGATAAGAAAGAGATAGTTTAGAAATGAAAAGATATACTAATTTAATAGTAAAATCCAAAACTACTTTTTCAAATACCTATATATTTTTCCAAATACCAATCACACTACTAATTTAATATACTATTTCAAATCTAATTTAACTTATTCTAATATCATTTCTATTTATCTATTTGCATACCATTAATTAATACCTTACTCATTTATAATGACATCATAATTAAAATACTAATTATACCTTTTTAATATTTACATTTTATTATATACTCTTACTAACTCATTATTAATTCATAATTATTCATTTTCTAATAAAAATCATAATTAAATTCATACGCTTACATCATGCTTACATCATCATCACTTAATTATGATATCATAATAATTTTTAATTCAAAATTTTTGAAATATGTATATATCAAATTCAAGTTAAAACATTCATCTTGAGCTAACTTAATTAATCATACTAAGTGTTTTCAACATCGAAAACCTTAATTAGTCACCGTTCAAGGGTCGTTTCAGTGGTTTATGTCAAAATTTCCAATTTCAACTTTAGAACTTTAAATTCTAATCTCATCATATACTTAACATCATAAGCATTATTTCATATCATTAACATACCAATAACATATATAAAAATACATTTCAACTAATTTATGAATGCAAAGTGTGTGCTTGATTTAAGATGTGACATATTCAATAGAGAAACTAGCAAGCATTCTTACGATGAGTCTTTTGAAATATTTGGGGGATTGTTGGAAGTCATTTGAAAGCTATTCCAAAAGACAAGCTATCCCACATCACTTTCCTATAACATCAAAATTATATTTAAATATGGTTTTGCACCTTGGGTTCTTAAAAAGGCTAAGGCCTCGTACACATGAGATTGGGCCAGAAAATCCAATTTGGTGGATTTCCACCCCCCACCCCTGTGCACGGCCTGTGAAGATGAATGTCATCAATTCATGGGATCTCAATATCCGGTTCATTTTATGATTTTTATCTTTAAATATTTATTTAAATTATTTTAGATTTTCCCTTCCATAAGACTTTTACTAAGTCTTACTTTGACTCCCATTAACATTAATATAATGTCTTTTTCCCATCCTTTTCTCCACTTTCCCACATCCTACCATCTTCCCACATCCGACTTTCAAGATTCCATCAACCTTTCTAACATTCACTTCATCTCGGATTGCTATAAATACATACCTCACTTCATTGTTAAACACACCGAAGCAAAGCATTTCTCTCTTCTTCCTTTCCTTTCTTTTCTCCAAGTTCGTGAGCCTTGCTAGTTCGGGTTTTCTCCCGATCAACACCTTGTTATTCTTGTTTCCTACTTGTTGAAGTAGACAAGCTTGTTGAGGATTGCCACTATTCGGAAACATCCTTTAAGGGCAGTGCATCCACACAACTTAAATTACAACCTTATTTCATAACCTATTTTCCACCTACCTTATCCAACATAATCATCATATGTTCGAGGAAGCTTCAACATACTTACCAGAAAATGTCAACAAACTTAAACATGCAGTAGGAGACGAGAACCAGGAAGGATCATGAGTCAACAAGAAAATGACTTACTGAAAAAACAAAATAGAAAAGGACTTGGATGTTGAAATCATTGCAAAGTGCAAAGTGCAAAGTGCAAATTGCAAGACGGCCATGATTAAATTATTTTGAATATGATTTTATCAGCTTTGAAATTGTCAATGGCAGTACAGATTATTTTCTATAATCAAAGGATTCAATCAAAATATTTATTTATAGGATTTGGATGACTTTTTTTGATGGGTTTGCAGTCAATTCATTATCTGTGCAAACACATAAAAAAAATATTTGCTTTATAATAAATTATTGAAGCTCTTTTATTAATACTTGTAAATTTCATTCATTTCATCTAAACAAATCATTGCTAACTTTTTCCTCCCTTCATTTTCAGTCGATTCATGAAGTTCGACAATCCATTTTCATCATGAATTCTCCTTTTTGTTTGGCCGCCACCATCTCTGCGATTTATTACCAAGTATTCCTTATCAAATATTATGGGAATTGTGCAGTATGCTTGCCGTAATTCTTATTTTGTAACAATTTTCGTATCATAGATCATTCGCAACTCCCTACCTCCTATTTAGAGGCTAAACATTAAAATGGTTTATCTTCTATGTCAAAATTCGTAGGACCATCTAACATCATGTCTATGAGAAGTAAATGCCTACAAAGAAATGTCTACGAGAAGTAAATGTCCACAAAGAAAATCTTATGTCAAAAAAATGAGCTTATACCAGTATGAAGCAAGATCCGAGTTTAACAAACAAGAGTAATTTCTTATGTCAAAAAAATCTTTATGCCTTGTCTCTCTCTGTTAAATAGAGTCAGATTAATTAATACATTATATTAAGTATAATTATAATAATATTATTATATTTTATGTTTTTTTTTTGAACCATATTTTATATTTTATGTTGCTTACTATAAGATTCACAGTGTCTTTCTCGGATTCTGTTATTTACCTTAAGAAAACCAAAGTATGATAGTTGTTGCACTTGGTCGAATATTATGGTTTTTTTTTTTGTGCGGAAGGCACGAAGAACCAAGCCTTGTTTTTATTTTACTCTGTCCTCTATTGTTTCAAGCAAAGAAAAAAAGGGATCCTTTCGGTGAGTGCTACTATGGCACTTACTAATAATTAGGATGGGTATTAGTTTATTTAATTTGATTTTGTAAAAACTTCAAATTAAATTAAATAAATCGATATAAATAAAATTAAAAATTAAAATATTATATTAAAATTGAATAAATCAAAAAATTCATACTATCCAGCTTATAAAGTAAATAGCTAGGAATTAAAGAAATATAGAATTGCTCAAATAGCTGTATTTGAAAACATCAGTTATTGAAACGTGAATTATTACCATTCATAAAAATTTGGAAAATCACCGATGGAAGCTCCTTCCCACTTTAAGTACAAAGTTAAATCAAAATGCATTATTTTCTTTTGAAAAAGAAAACAAACCATGCTCCATTAGCATCATGCTTCTGGTGAAAGGACAACCTCATCTTTCAACGCAAGCAAAAAGCCATCTAGATTAGCTTACTTTAAAAGATAATGACTTGAACCTTATATGAGATTTGAAAAAATTCACCCAGCAGTTCAAGAAGAAGATTAGCCTACTTTAAAGCCTCCAGCAGTTCCTGCATTGATGATTAAATTTGGTTGCAATACTCCACACCCATGTTCACAACATATGCACTATTCATCTCTTTGTTCTTGACGTGGGAAATAGAATTTAAGCTGAGGTTTATATTAAAATATATAAAAGATCAGAAGAATTAAGGGAAAGAAAAAGGTCTTTTATAAATAAAGTCTGCAAACTTTGACTTCTGGTGATGAAACCTGATTGATCATTATAAAAGAACAAGCCATGTAGTCCTTAGAAGAATTATGACTTCAAACTCGAGCATACTTTAACAAAGGAAAATATAAGCAAAATGCTTATTCATTGTGGGATCTTTTTTCGATAAATTAAATTGATATGAAAATCTTAATAAGTTTTAAATATATTAGCAAATAATTAATATCTATAATTATAACTATTAAATATTACATAAACATAATATCATAATAAGTATTGAAATAACTTTTATAAATTCATACAAACTTAATATGAATATTTTTCAAACACTAAATAAAATGAGATTATTATAAATCCATACAAACTTAACATGATGAAGCTTGAAGAAGAAAAGGAAGAGAGACTTCTAACTCCAAAAATAAACATTAATATGATCAAACACCAATCCTATGTACTAAAAGCTTCATTTCACCTAAAATAATGAAATAAATAATTATAAATAAATAATACTTGAAAAGTATTTATAGAAGAAGTAAAATTAAAGATATCAAATTAACAAATAAAGCAATAATACCAAACCTATTTCATATGTCATTTGGCAAACCTAAAATTAAAATAAAACATAAAGTCAATTTCAACCAAATAAAAAATAAACAAAAAGCAATTACATAAATATCATACCTTTCTCAAGATTTTCAAGATCATTTAAATCTTCTTCAACGTTGATTAAAATATATGATTTTTGAATTCAACCTTGATAACATATAAGAGATTACACTACTTTAGGAGTCAAAGAGCTCATAAATCCATCAAGCACTCATCCCCTGATGGTTAAAGCATATTTTGAAGCTACTGTTAAGATAGGGATTGCTAAAACATCATATCCCACTTGTGAAAGGATGGGAAACCGATGATAATTTATTTTCCACCATACTAGAATATCAAAGTGATCATCATCATCCTGAACTTCTTCATTAAGATACTTGTCAACCTCTGACTTGTTAATCTGTTCACCCTTTAAATCAACTCTATATCTTTTATATTCAAGTTCCATAATTTTTTCACTTTCTTTGTTAGATCAGTAATTTCACTCACATTGATAACTTCAAAAATCTCATTTCTCTAATTTTCATTTCTAACAGAAAGTGAAGACACTTTCTTTTCTATTTCTTTACCCACTCCACCCACATACATCTTAGAATGTGCAAATTGAATCCAATCTAACTTATATAAAGGATCAAGAACCATCGTAATAAAAATCAAATGATTCATCTTACTTGCATCACCCTAATATTTATCGTATTTGTCTTTGATTCTACTAGCCATCTTATTGAAATCCATATCCTCACTTTTTGCCACTCATTCAAAAGATGATACACCATATATATTTCATGAAAGAATGAATTAGATATGACATATAAAGAGCCAGTATTCTCAAAGTGAGTTCATAAAAGTGTTACAAGAAAGTAATCATTCTTCTAGCAATTTACCAATCATCTTAAGATGGTACCCGTAAAGCCTAATCATTTAAATTTAGTTCAATATTGAAGCATGGATTCCAAGAATCAAATCTATTAAAAGCCTTTTCAAACTTTTGAGACACTTTTAACATCAAATAAGTTGAGTTTCACCTAGTGGAAACATCAAGGGATAACAAAATTTTACTTTCAATCTTTTCAATTTCAATGCATGCTTTGAACTTTTGTAACCTTATAGGTGATTGTCTAATATATCACACTGCACATCTAATTTGTTTCATTGAAGGATTAATTTCTTTCAAACCATCAACAATAATTAAATTAATGATATGAGCAATTCATCTCATATGCAAATACTGACAATTCAAAATGCTATATCCTTAACTAAAAATCTTATCAGCTAAGAATTCAACTTTAATGTTATTTGAACTTATGTTATCTATAGTAATTATGAAAACCTTATTAATTCCTCATTCAAGCAAGCACCTCTCCACTTTATAACTAATGTCTCTACCCTTATGACTTGAAATTGGACAAAAGTTTATAATTTTCTTTTGTAATTTCTAATTATTATCAATAAAATGAGCAATAAGACACATATTCTTTACAAAGATAATCAAGTGTCTATAATGAGACAAACCCTTTAACTTGTGATATTCAACAAGTTTTTTAACTTGTTCTTTTCATTTATATATAAGTTATAGCAACCACGAGACATTGTCCACCTTAAAAGAATTTTAAATCTTGGGCAAGCAATTACAAATAAATGTCAAAAACCTTCTTTTTTTAATAAACTTATAAGGAAGCTCATCACAATAATCATATAAGCTAAAGCTCTTCTAATAGCATCTTGATCAAATTTTCAACTACTAAGACATCCTAAACTCTATCATCATTCTTAGAGATAGGTTGCAAATTTAATTATGCTTTCCTTGTTGGTACAGTAGAAGGGTGCTTCTGTCATGTCCGCACACACACGACTTAGGCATTTTATTATGCATTTCATAATCTCAGATTTATTGATTGGCTGAGTCAATTATTATGGTAAGATTAGATGCTTAATTATTTAATTCGATAAAAGTATAAGTTAAATGTGTTGATTAATTTAAAGTGTTACTATTAATTAAG
>CANYBF011132561.1:0-22553 GCA_948192965.1 Dalechampia spathulata
CATAACCTAAGGCCAAAAAACATATGCACACGCACCAAAAACATATGCACATGTCCAAAAGGCACCCTAGAACGGCCAAAGTTGGCCCAGAACGGCCTAGAAAGCCCTAAATCAACTTGGATTGGCCTGAAGCTAACCCAAACTGACCTAGAGGCATTCCTAAATCGATCCAGATCAAGCCGGTCCAAAATGAGGGTGCGACACGTTCCAGACTGTAATCCAAATGAATAGGTATAAAATGTGCCATTTTAATCAATCTATTAATAATCACCCATACAACATCATGTTTCCCTTGAGTTAATGGTAATCCAGTTGTAAAATCCATTGTCACTTTATCCCATTTCCATTCTGGAATCGTTAAAGGTTGCAATAATCCTATAGGCACTTGGTGTTCAGCCTTAACTCGCTGACACACTAAACATTTAGAAATGAATTATGCAATGTCTGGTTTCGTGCCTACCCACCAATAGGATAGCTTTAAGTCCCTATACATCTTAATACCTCCTAGATGATAAGAATATAGACTGTTATGAGCTTCATTTAGAATCTATCGCTTCAATTCCTCATCAGTTGGAATGTAAATACAATCTTTATAGCTCAACAAACCTTCAAAATCTAAGGTGAAAACCTTCTGATCACCTAATTGAATTTTCCCCATTTGCTTCTAATACTCTTCATTATTTTGAGCAACTTCTTTGATTTGTTCAGTCAATAATGGTTCCATATGTAACTGTAATTCTGCTAGAATACAATCTACTTGCACTGTTAAAAGAGCATTTAATTATCAAACCACCTGTAGTAGCATCAATGATGACTGTTGTAACATAGCAAAAGTCTTATGACTTAGAGCATCAGCTACCATATTAGCTTTTCCAGGATGATAGTCAATGAGGCAATCATAGTCTTTGATCAATTCAAGCCATTGTCTCTGCCTTAAGTTCAACTCCTTCTATGTCCCTAAATACTTCAATCTCTTATGATCTGTATAGATATAACACTTTTCACCATAAAGATAATGACGCCATATTTTCAGAGCAAACATAATAGTAGCTAATTCCAGGTCATAAAGTTATTGAGAAGCATATGCGATCACCTTCATTTCCTACATCAGAACACATCTTAGACCATTGAGTGAAGCATCACTGCACACCACATAATCTTTCCTCGGTGTAGATAAAATTAGCACTGGTGCTTAAGTCAAACAGTGCTTCAACTTATCAAAGCTCTTCTCGCATTTCTCAGTCCACTCAAAAGGAACATCTTTCTTTAGAAGCTTAGTTAAAGGCCTAGAAATCATGGAAAAACCCTTAATAAATCGCTGGTAGTATCCTACTAATCCAAGAAAACTACGCACCTCAATAACAAATTAGGTGCTTGCCAATTTATAACTGCTTCGATCTTACTAGGATCAACAGCAACACCTTCAACTGATATAACATGATTCAAGAAATAAACTTGGTTTAAATAAAATGAACATTTAGATAGTTTGCCATATAACTATTTCTCTCTTATCAGTTGTAACACCAATCGCAGATGTCAATCATGCTCTTGTTGATCTTAAGAACAAATTAGAATATCATCAATAAATACCATAATGAACTGATCAAGGTATTCTTTAAGAACTATATTCATTCGAGCCATAAACGTAGTAGGTGCATTAATTAACCCAAAAGGCATGACTAGAAATTCATAATGGTTGTATCTCATACGAAATACAGTCTTCAGAATGCTATTCTCCTTTACTCGTAATTGATGATAGCCCGATCTCAAATCAATCTTGGAAAAGACAGTCGCTCCCTTTAATTGATCAAAGAAATCATCAATTCGAGGTAAAGGATAGCGATTCTTGATTGTCACCTTATTCACCTATCAATAATCAATACACATCCTCATGGTTCCATCCTTCTTCTTCACAAATAAAACAGGTGCTCCCCAAGGTGATACACTTGATCGAATGAATCCCTTATCTAATAATTCTTGTAATTGTTCTTTTAACTCCTTTAACTTAGTTGGAGCCATGTAATAAGGAGGAATAGATATCAGCTTAATTCCAGGCATTATCTCTATCTCAAATTCAACTTCTCTTACCGGAGGTAATCCTGGTAATTCATCTAGAAATACATCAGAAAAGTCATTTACTATTGGAATCTTTGTTAACTGCAACCCCTTCTGCTTAGTATCAACAATATGTGCAAATACCGCCTCACAACCCTATTTCAAACAACTTTTGAGCAATGGTTGTTGAAATTAGACTGTGGACAATTGATGATTTCATCCCTTGAATATATATAAATTGAAACTCTAGATGTTGAAATGAAATCATTTTCCTTCTGCAATCCATCATAGCTTCATCGAGAGATAACCAATCCATGTCCAATATGACATCATATTCAGAAAAAGGCCTTTCGATCACATCTGTAGGAGAAACTTTATCTTGCAATACCAGTGGACATTTACGATAAATTTTGTTCAGCACTGCAGTTTTCCCTAATGGACTAGCAACTACCATATCATACCCCAATCTCTCATTGGTGATATCTAGTAATCATGTAACTCTAGTGTTGATGAATGAGTGACTAGGTCAAATAACATAAGAACAACATGATTAAGGATATGAAAATTACCGATCACCACATCGGTAGCTTGAAGTTCTTCTCTTGGCTGGAGGTGATATACTTTTGTAGAAGCCTCCATGTTCTGGTTTACAAAACTTGAACTACTCATTTGGCTACCACCACCACGGCCTCTACCTTTACCCTTATTAAACTGACTACTCGATGGTGCTCCAATCCTAGGTCAAACTCTAGGAGTAGGTAGAAAATATCTACCTTTAATAACTATGTGTACTAGCATTACATTGTTATAAGGACATTC
This sequence comes from Dalechampia spathulata, assembly GCA_948192965.1. NCBI lineage: Eukaryota > Viridiplantae > Streptophyta > Magnoliopsida > Malpighiales > Euphorbiaceae > Dalechampia > Dalechampia spathulata. The sequence continues at coordinate 2,875 of CANYBF011132561.1, forward strand.
CCTTACAAAGTGCATTGCACCTCCACATCGGTAGCATAACCTAGTTCCCATTGTGCAAGTACCAGGATGGTTTCTACCACAAATAGGACATGTTCAAGCTATAGGTATAGAATTACCATGACCAATAATTTGAGCACTCTATGGTCTATATGGGGCTGGTGGTTTGAATCTTGACCCATTAAGAGAAAAAGAACCTAAAAATCTTCCTCTTTTTTGAGCACCAGTTAAGGAACTTGAACCTTTATACTATCTTCTGACTAATCTTACTTGATTTTCATCCCCTTCCTGTAAAGTTCGATCTTGTCCTAGTGCATTAGCAATCAAAGTAGAAAATTTATCATAGTTAAACTCTTGAACCAGTGATCGAATTCTAAGCTTAAGACCTTACTTAAATCTTTTACATCTCTCCCTGCCTGTCGTCTAAATATTTCTAGCATAATAACCCACTCTGATGAACTCTTTCTAGTATTCAGCTATAGACATGTTACCTTCTTTGAGTGCCAAAAATTCTTGTAGGTTTTGATCAGTATAAGCTATAAGGACATACTTTTATCTAAACTCTGCTTGAAAATCTACCCAACTCATAACTGGTAGTTTAGCAAGACCCTGTGGTATTGTCTTCCACAATTCGTAAACATCATCTTGTAGTAAGGAAATAGCATACTCCAAATTAAGTCCGTCAGAACAGTTCATCTGTCTAGGCACCCTTTCAATATGTTCTAACCACATCTCTGCTGCATAAGGGTCCATGGTTCTAGAGAAATCCGTTACTCTATAAGCTCTCAACTTTTTAAAATCTTGTTCCTCTTCATGAATAGGGACAATAGTAGTAGGACCTTGTTCAGGTTGTCCTTGAACATTACGATAAAATTGTGTAAATTGAGTAGTCACTAAGTTTACGCTAATAGTGTCTGACTGTTCCACAGGTGTTACTCTGCCTGCATGTTCCTCAAATTTGCTTTGAACTTGGTCACCTCCAATTTGGATACTGGCATTAGAGATGATTCATTTGGGGTAAAGTTATCTTCACCTTCACCCATTATGATTGCTCTGTCAGACATGATTTTTCAGAGGGTTACCTAAATAAAAGTAACCTTTGTCAGCAGCATGGATAACATACTTCTTTTGTGCAACTTAACTTTGGTAGTAAAATATAATTATTACACAAGCTATTGACCATAGCTTTGATACCAACAAAATATGTCACGTCTTTTGGCTGTGTAACATGCTCCTGTAGTATGATTATTAATTCTCTAATTAGAACAGTAGTAATCATTCTACAAAAGGATTCCATAATTCTTGATCAAGTGAAAAATTTTTTTTTTATATACATTTAATCTTATTACTATAATCCAATTCATTTAACACTCCTAGGTTTAACATACATTCATACTTAAGTCATTACCACATTAACATTATTGTTATGCACACATTATTATTTTTCATATTTAAAAGTCATTGAACATTATTAAGTATATAATTAATATTACCATCATACATATTTAATTTACTACCAAGGGCTTATTTAGTAGTTGCATGATTATTTGCAAATTTAGAAGTCTATAAGAATTCAACCATTTCCAAAGCTTATTGGTATGTCTAGCTACTGCAACTAACGTTCTTGTTCTAAGGCTTTACTTGGTCCTGCATTTATCAATTGATAAATGCTAAGTATAAAACTCAATGGTGCTAGTATAATAAATATAATAAATATCATAAGGAATAACAACTTAATAGATATCACAATATAATTTAACATATTAACCATATTATCAAGTTATCATCAATATGTATCATTTTCAATAATCATCATATAAATCATTATTCATGATTCTTACCTTAGCAGTATAAATGCTTATGAACATTTACCATTTCAATAATTTATTTCACCATTTTCAAATGTCATCATCATCATCATCATCATCATCTGTATGAATAATGTATATTTATGAGTATGCATTTATGATATGCATTCACCCTCATTTTTATTCATTTCTTAAATATGTGCATTTACTGGGTCTTTCATTTATCATTTATAAGCGTCACCATAATAAAATCTCATCTAATACTTAACTCTTGAATTTTTATTCTTTGCATATCATATTCCCTTTTTATTTCATTCCCGTAGGGATTTCTAACATTTACCCAGTATAACTGATATAACATTTTTCTCATATCAAATCTTTTCTCTTCTCCTTATTCCACCATGAAATGTTATGCCATGTTTCGTGCTTTATGCATTATGGATATGTCATGATTAACAAATATAATAACATAACTTAATTTAATTATGTAATGCTATTGCATTACCAAACCATTACCTCTTTGATCAATAAATCCACTGATTTACCTAATTCATAAATCAATATTTATCTTTTATTAATATATTTCATTTTATCATTAATCGTTCTTATAATTACATACCATTATATTACTCAATCAAAAAAAGCAATGTTATTCACTTATCATGTCATAGCATCATTTAAGAAATCATGTTAATATTTATAAAAGTATTTTCTGTTCCTTTTTACTTAACTAAGACTGTATTTATTTTATTATTTTAGTAATACAGTTTATGACACTTTAATACATTTAAATAGTAAACTTATTTAAATTTCTTAATAACATCTCACTTTATGATATTTCTGTTTATCACACCAAACAGTAACATCCCATGTGATTATATCTTTACTTATTTCTTATTTAATCACATAACCAATTAATTAAATAGTAATATAATAATACTGATTATTAAACAATTATCAAAATAATATCTTATTAAGTCTAATTTAAAATCATAACTCGATTTAAAATCATTTGATCATCATTTTCAATTTAAATCCAAATTCTGTTATCAATCAATCATTTAATAACTTAACAGTTAATACATTATTATTGATTTACAAAACTATTATTATCTTAATATTGCTCTCTCATAATTTAGCCAGATTCCAATTACTAACCATATCCATATTCCATTAAATATAGTTATTGTCATAAGCACATTACAAAAATAGTGGATATTATCAGTTATTTATTCTATACTTAAACTGAGTTAACTTCTCAGCATTATATCCTAATATTTAACTTAATTTACTATTGTACTGAACAATATTAACATTGATCTAAAACTGAATCATCAAAAAATTATAGTATTTCTACTAAAATCAATCCTTTACCAACATTGTCTTATGACCAGTTAATAGTTTAAACCATATCTTTACTTACGGTCATAATACCCTATCACATATCTAATAACACTTAATGTAACTATTTATTATCTATTTATTCAACATTTTTTTTAACTTCATCATAGTATATGCTATCTGCCTTAATCTGTTTATTAACCATCACTTATATATAATCTTATACCATTTAATCAACTTATATACTTCATTTAATCACTTTCCAGATTATATATCATCCATGATTAAACGTATTAATTAAATATCGAGTGAAATCATACAAGTATAAATATTCTATAAATCATTTGTCTATAACCCATAGTTCACTGTTATCTCTGTTCGAATCCTTAACTTAAATCTTATTTAAAACCATATCATGCCATTCATTGTTTATTAGCTTATAAATCTTCTTAATATCTCTTAATATGCTTAAATAATTGATCATTTATGTCCATTTATGAATCATAGTCACATAGTTCAATTAAGGTTCTATTACATTTGATATGGCATTTTTAATGATTTATATAATTCTATCAATTAACCATTTCATTTGATTTCTAATAATCATGCAATTTACTTAAACAGCTACTAACTTATATCCTCAAACTTGATACGGTCGATTACTTGCATATGAATCCATTAAACATTAGCAATTCATATCTTAAGTCCATTTTAACAATTCATACTTTAAGCTAACCTTCTTAATCATATTAATACTTTTATTTAACTTTAATTCTTTTATTATATCATTAATTCAAACTTAACAGAATCCATTTTTCCTTAACTTTTATCTCTTAAAAACTTTGAATGAATATTAAGCCTTAAATTACTAAATATACGTATCTTATGTCCAATTTAGTTCATATATCATATGTTATTTATTAACTCATCATAAAGAACTTCATTTTAATATTAATTAAAATTTAATTACTTTAATAATGTTTAAATTTAATCATTTAATTCATAACTCTTAAGTCATATACACTTAAAATGATATTAAGCCTTAAATCATCAATATTTCTTAACTTAAGCTTTACTTTCTCACTTTCTTTGTTATTAACCTTCTATTTTTAGTAAATCATCTTTAACATCATATTTTAAACTTACCAACCATTAAAATGTTGCTTTAAAGTTTCAGCCAAATCAAAAATCACAGAACACACACACTTATACAACCATAACTCACTTTATTTCATGTTCTTTATAATCCTAACTCTTCTAACTATTAAAACATCAACCAAAATCCATCAATAATACTTCAAACATTTCATCCATAACTTAAATCATACAAAAATTCATAAATCAAGTGGATCCAACACTAAATCATACTTACCAAGCTCACATGTTAACCCAATAACTCAAATTTCAACTTTAACTTCTTCTTCTTTGGATTTAACTACAGATTTAAATAGATCTTAACTTCTTTGACCTCCTTAGAGTTGATGCCTACCTTAAATCAACATGCATGTACTTAAAAGAGTTAAATCTAACCATAAAATAAGTCAAACTTCACAGAAAGATTTCGGTTTCCATCAAAAGTGTATGGATCTTCATGATTTTAAGCATAACTTAAAGATCCATTAAGAAAAAGGTTTCGGTCATGATGGAAAACAAAGAAAACTAAGAGTATTTCAACATTACCTTGATGTATACTCAAAGAACTTGCTGGATCTTGAAAAATCCAAACCAAAAGATTAAGAAAACTAGTAAAACTTTAACTTCTTCAAGGATTAGCTTTGGTTTTTAACTTGACTAGGAAAAATGAAGAAAATTTTGACTTGAACTTATGATTCACTAATAGAAATAGCTTAAAGCATACTGTTTTGAAGAAAAAATAAAGATTTGATGAAACTTAAGTTTGGTTATTTTGAAGAAGATGGAGATAGATTAGGACAAGAGAGAAAATGAAGAAAAGACTTAAGAAAAATGAAGATGAGATAATGATAAGATGAAGAATGAATGGTATGCTATGGCTAAGGAAGAATAATGGGATAAAGGAATGAACTTTAAGTCCAAATGAAAATAAAATTCATTTGAAATGAATCCCATTTGGAAAAATTTCCATTTTTGTCCCTAAATACCTCTAAAACTACATTTTAGCCCTTATGCGTATATATACTTGTATTGAACTTAAATCCTCTAATGTAAAACCTTAAATTTTGTATTATACACTTAATATATCCTCTTATACACCTTATTTAAATTTAAAATACCATCCATTAATTTCCTCAATCAAATAATATATAATTCTTATCATCTCTCTCCATCCACTAACACTAAAATCCAAAATTACTTTTTCAATTACCAATCCCACTTTTAATATAATATAATATTTCAAATCTATTTTAACTTATCCTATTTTCAATTATATTTATCTATTTATATATCATAATTTAAAACTAATCATAATTATGACATCACCTTTACAACTTAGGCATCATTATGATATCATTAATAAAATTATCATTTATACTTTTCTAATATTTACATTTTATTATATACTCTTACTAATACATTGTACATTCATAATTATTAATTTTCTAATAAAAATCATAATTGCATTCATATGCTTATATCATGCTTGCATTATCATCACTCAATTATTACATCATAAATAATTTTTAATTGAAATTTTTCAAAATTTGCATATATCAAATTCAAGTTAAACATTCATTTTGAGCTAACTTAATTAATCATACTAAGTGTTTTCAACATCGAAAACCTCAATTAGTCACCGTTCAAGGGTGGTTTCAGTGGTTTACGTCAAAATTTCCAATTTCAACTTTAGAGCTTTAAACTCTAATATCATCATATAATTAACATCATAAGCATTATTTCATATCATTAATACACCAATAACATATATAACAATACATTTCAACCAATTTATGAATGCAAAATGTGTGCTCAATTTAGGATGTGACATTGTTTGCACGGTTTGTTCTCTTGATTTATGCATTGATTGAAAGCCTAAATGTAAGTGTCCTTCATGGTTCATAATGAGTCCTATAAGGCTACTAAAAGGATGAAGCAAAGTAATGTAGAAGTAAAAGGAAAAATGAAGTAAAAATTGACCAAATGAATAGTGCATTGCCTTACATGTTTTTGCCACTTAAGGAAGATATCTTTTAAAGTTCTAAGCTTCAAGTTATACCCCTTAAGACCTATTACTTAATCTTATACACATATAAACACACTTAAAAGTATAAAAGGGGCTAAATATGATATGTTGAATTATGATTTCCTTGATAATTTATGCATGCTAAAATGGTTAAAATCCATGATCTACATGTTCTCATGAATAAATAAGGTTACTTTGAAGACTTGCATATGAAGACATGAATGAGTTAAAGTATAAATCATGTTAACGAGATGTAATAGTGTAAAAGGGTAACTAATGATGCTTAAGAACAAATTTTTCATGTACTAAGGACTAATACCTATACTCGGTCAAAATGACTATATGATCACTATCTTTATTATGTGATATATAATGGGATGGATTCATGTTTACTTATTCTTCATGAATCAATGTGAAGCTATGATGAATGTTATTAATGGATTGGAATGTCTTAAGATACTATAATACTTGAATGAAATTAATGGCTTTACTAAAAGGGATGTGAAATGGAAATGATACAGGTATGGTCAAAGAAACACATACTAGTCCTTGAGCACATGATAGGGGTAACGCTACCACAGGTTTGTGCTTATCACTTCATGACCCTATGTAAGGTCTTGAAATGATGTTTTATGCTTTAATGCTTATAATACTTATGAAATGACTTTATATAGTCAATGTTCTCATATGATCAGTATTGTACACGAACCATAAAAGCATAAAGGCATATTCATGACATGTCATAAAGAAGTTATAAGGTGGAAAAGGAAAAGAAAGAGATATTATAGAGCTATATGCTATTAGCATTCTAGGTCATACAGATGATAGATTCCTTTGAGGAATCATATAGTTTGTACCTTATGGAACTACAGACTAATGATGGGTTCACAAAACCATACAGATGTACATGTTCCTACAGGAATGAGTACCTATACATACAGGACCCAATACAAATTATGATCAATCATGAATGTTGAACATGGTCACATTCTTATAGATGTTATAAAAAAATGAGAGGAAGAATGTAAAGCATGATGGCATTCTCATTTACATACCTTGACATGTACTATTCATGAAAGTACACATATGATTAATGATGTGGCATTATAATTGTGCTATTATATAGATGTATATACTATGATGCTATTATATCTAGAATGGTTACAGAAAAGTTACAGAGATAGTTATATGGTATTTATTCCTATCTTTACATTATATATGAATTATTAAAGACATGGTACAATGTAATATGTTACAATATGATATGAGTATGATGATACACAAATGTTGAATGTGAAATGGCTTTATCATGATTCTTATGATATTTGATCATTTCATGGACATATTTTTATAGCACCACTGAGTTTTATACTCAGCGTTTGTCATTTGATGAACATAGGATCAGGACCTACTAGTGAGTATATAGATAGTTTATCTACGATTAGTTGGGACTTAGATTTTGGAGAAAATCTCATTCTCGGAGTGGTATTGGATGCATGGAACATACTCCAAGCAGTTTTACATTATGTAGTTTTTTTTTATTAATCATAATGGCAGTAGTACACTGGTGGTGAATCTTCGATGCAGGTAACCACAATACCACAATACTCTATCATATTATATATACATATGACATAGTGGGTGATTATATAATGTTATATGCCTGATGGGTGACATATAATGAATGATGTATGTATGTGATGTGTTACATATTATTATGCAATATTTATATCAATGTTTAGAGATGACAATGGAGTTCAGGTACATATATAATAAGGATGTTATAGATGTTATGCTGTAAAAACTTTTCATGCATCCCTAGTAGGATAATTGATGATTTCCATGCTTAAGAAGTTATTAGTTATTCTACGAGAGAATGTTACATCGAGCGTATAAGTATGATAATGTCTATGTAAGAATTTAACATTTTATAGATTCTTTCAGTTTTTTAACAACCAAATAATAGCATTTTACTATTCCATAAAATGTTTGAATTCTTTCATTTCAATTCCATCAAATCAAATGACTCTTTAATTTATTTTTCATTGATTAAGTGGATTAAATAGTAAGTTTATGAGAAAAATCTAGAAGCGTGAGTGAAACAGTTTGGAAAGCATATAACTATTGGTGAAACTAATCTTAAGGGATTAGTTTCTAAAAGTATTAGTTAAGAAAATTAACATTGAAAAGAAGAATATTATTTGAAGCATAATTATTGATTTGGGGAAGAAGAATGAAAACTATAAATAACAAGTGAGGACAATCATCAAGGGCCCAATCAACAATGATCAACCAAAATCACTCAGATCAAATATTATTCCAACATTTTTAGATTAAACAACTTTCTTTCACATTTTCAATCCACATTGTCTCTTTATATTTTCCAATATTAGTTTTTATTTTTATTGTCTCTTCATACCTTTGCAAATATATTGTTTATTTTATTTTATTCTAAGGGCATTTTCTTTTTCCTGAGTTTAGTTCTTTATTATAAGCAAATAAGATATCCATAGCTACTTTTATTAGAAGTCAAAAAGTGCAATAAGTTTGTGAACATTTTAATTTTATAGCATACTCGTAATGCAATTTCAAAAATCATGTGAACAATAGTTACTCAAATTCATGTAAGATATTATTTATGTGATTTTTGATTTTTGATCGTGCTAGAGTATTCTTAAACTATTTGCATCTTTTGACTCCTAATCAAAGAAATTATGAATCTCTAATTTCCTCATACTAGAGAATTAAGCTTAAGAAATTAAATAATGTACTACAAATGAGTAAAGAGGTAATTGAAAAGCAAGATTATGTAAAAATAAAACAAAGGCTAGATAAAATAAATGTTAAAATGAAATTTGTTTCAAAGTGATTTTATTAATGGTTGATTTTTCCTCTTCCCCTTTTCTATTTTATCATTTATGCTCTCTTAGAACCGTCATCCCTAAATATTGATAACTACCTCCATCTCATGTACCCATTTTCTTCACTTCCTCTAAAATCAGCATACATTACTTAACAACTGCCCCCATCATGTATTTCTATAAAATTAAGCCTTTTAAATCAATTAATGGTCTAATTTATTAAATATCATTTAATTAATAAATATATTAAATAAATTAATAAAATTTAATTTATTTAATTATTTAAATTAAATAAAATCAATTTAATTTTTGATAAAAACCATTTAACTTAGGCTTATCAAAATAATTAATGGTCAAAATAATTAATGGTCAAAATAATTAATGGTCAAAATATTAAATATCATTTAATTAATAAAAATATTAAATAAATTAATAAGAAAATTAATTATTTTAATTATTTTAATTAATTAAAATCAATTTAATTTATGGTAGAAACAATGCACCTATAAGATGGTTTATAGTTTGTAAACCAATCTTAAACTAAATTTGAATAAAAATCAAACCCTAATTCCTATTAATTTATAAACTTCAATCCAAGCCCATGCTCTTAAACTTATGTTTTTCCCTCTTGTTTTTCATTGTAGCCAAATCCTTAATTTTACTCTTTCCTGATCTTGTCGTCAGTTAACTAGGTGAGCTTCTATGTCCTACTTCTTTATCCTTTTTCTTTTTCATTGTTTCACAAGTTAGCACCTTCAGTCAATTTTATCAATCCAAACTTATATTTTATACACACTTTTTTTTTATATATTATGATCAATTTTGGCCACTTTCATCCATAGCTTCTTACACTTTCACACTCACAAATTGACAAACTTACTTTCACAATCACAAACTGACAAACTTACCCATATAATATAATACTTATATATATATATATATATATATATATATATATATATATACACACACACACACATATACATACATACATATATATAATATTATATGTCTACATTATATACCAATATTATATTATAACATTATATAGTATATATTTATTGATGCAAAATCCAATGATAAAAATGTTGTAAACACATGCAAACAATAAGATATAACTTCAATGGTAATCTAAACTGCCGCCTTATTGAACTCTCAAACTAAATAATATGGAAATACAAATAATCAGGTTATGGAAAAAGAGAAATGTCACAATTAGATTAATAAGTTTACCCTAATTCTTAGTATAATTAGAAGAAAGCAAATCCTCACTTTCAATCTAATCCTAGAATATGTAAAAAGCATGAAGAAAATAATAATTGTATTAAATGAATAATGTATAAAAATTTACATAAGCACATATTTATAGTAGTATCTAATCTTAGTCCTACAATGACTTGGAAGTCTTAATCTAAGAAGGATTTGGAAAACCTAAACCAAGAGGGATTTGGCTATCTTACTCCCAATGTAACTTAGAAAATAAATAACATAAAACTAAAATTACATGGAAATTTGTATGAACCAATTAAGCTAAGAGTTAGTTTAGCTAATTAACATTATTAGACTCTAAACTTGGCCTAATGACTTATAGGAATCATAACCAAGCTTAGGTTTGATCAATTAAACCCAAAACTCATTAAACCAAGTTAAAAATAATATTTGCTAAATTAAAGTCTATGCAGCTTTGATATAAAATCACAAGTTGGAATCCTTATTGAATAAGTATTTATTAAAATAAGAATCCTAATTTGATTAAGAATCCTAGTTGAATTAAGACTCTTTGATTTTAGCACTTTGATGACTTTGACCCATGAAAAAACTTCCTTAAAGAGTAAGTTTGACTTTGTTAGATTCAAACTATTTGATTTATCAATTATTACTCTAAACTTCCATCCAAAATGCTTCCAATTGATGTCATGGTTGACTGTGAAATTTTGATCATATGAATGTAGAATCTCTATGGTCATAGTTGTATCATTTATATAATAAGTATATACAATATATTAAAAGATTATAATATATTTTTATATAATAATATACCTATATATCATAGTATAACAACATATGTATTATATGATATGATACATTATGCCATGTTATCTAATCACTCCTAAATAGTGATTTACACTTTTAAATGGTATTAAAAACATCAATTTAATCTTAATCCTCTATTTTCAAGAAGATGATAAGTTCATGAAACCAAAAGTAAACAATTCTGATTTTGATACAGCCTATTAGAATAAACATTCTAATACTCTTAAGTAATAGTGCCCCTTCAAATTAGTTATTCCAAATATCAAAAACCAATAAAGTAACTCCAAAATGGTAATAACAGGTTTGCTAACTTTTTTTTAAAACATATTGGTATAACTATATGATAATAATGTTGTGATCTTATGATGGAATTATTGTGGCATTTATGACATTTTTGCTTGTGAAAATTTTAGGATTGTTGTGTTATTGTCAGAACTTCATCAGATTTTCATTAACATAAATGCTTGGGGAAATAACCAAAAATGATAACTTTGCTAAGGGAAATGAATTGATTCTTATTTCCTATGCATATAGCACTATCATAAGACAATTTAAATCACTAGTTAGTCTCTAAAACTATAAAAATAACCTAGGAATGCCTTAAACCTGATGAACCTGAAACATAAGTTTTGGTTGCACTTCCCTTATTATCATTAATAGATATAGGAAAAAGACTCTAATCACTTACTAGTAAAATGCATCATTTTTATAGGTCTTTCCTTTTTCCTTGACTTTGAGCCTACTCATGCACTTGCACCTGCTTCTACAAGTACTTAATCTCAACAACATGTAACTTAATATCATTACATCTACATCATGCTTCCTTACATTTTACTCACTAACTCATTCCCCTTTTTATAGGTTGATTCTTGCTCTATGTCTCAGGTGATATCTCCTCATATAATAGTTAGAGAACCAACATTCCCTTTTCTAGTGAGCTATGGTGAAGAGCTTCCCTATAATAAGGCAATCTCCTTAGTTACTTTTGTTAAAGTATGGCTTCGAATTCTAGATAGATGGGCTAAATGGATGAATGGCCTAACCTCATACTTCTATGATCGATGGGAAAAAGCTAGAATTTAACCTCTAATTCAATTAGCCATAACACAAATTCCTTTCTTAGCTTCTCTACTTTTAATAACCAATCATTTCTAGTCTAAAGATTGCAATTCCTTTATATTTTGAGTTATGCCCATGTTTATCACCTTTAAAGATGTACTTGCCATAACAGGCCTATTAATGATGTGTGTTGAGGCACCGATTCTCATCAAGAGTATAGAGTCTCTTAACAGCTATGATACTAAGTATTCCACCTACACAGCCTTGATCAAAGGTATGGTGGGTTGACTACTAGATCTTGAAATGGAGCATACATACTTTATATGGTGTCTACTATGAAAACTTATCTTATACCCTTTGTTAGCCTGGTTAAGTAGTGAGTACCTTCTAGTGGCTTATTATATTACATATGGAGAGAGATGTGCACTTAGCACTATGTAATTAGTTATAGTCTACACTGACGTTGTCAAGACCATTTCAGATGAGTTAATTTGTAAGATGGGTGGAAGAACCTAGTTAGTACAACTATGGTTGTTCACCTATTTTTTAGCACTCTCAATGGTTCCCACCCATCAAGAAGCTTATCATAGCCTCCAAGTTGCCAATTATACATATTCTATGATTAAGGCTGCTATCATTAATTACTCCTAAAGGCTAACCTTTAATACATATATATTCTTTAAGGATATTGATGAGGATTTTTATCCAACCAATCTAGGCAAGGAATTTCTTTCCTGACAAGGTTCCTCATGCTATAGTGACTTAGGTAGCTTTTACTTAGCCTCACCTACTCTTCAAAGGTGGCACTTCTACTGGTTTTTCCATATCAGGTAAAGTTATTGGGGAGACTTACCATCCCTTCCTCTAGTTTAGATAGTTTGGTTTTTATCAGGTTATCCCCGATCAACATCCTTTGTACCCAGCTCTTATTGATAGAGCTAGTTATGATAGATATGCAATTGAAAAGGCTTAAGGAAACTATAGGAAAAGCCTCCTATAACCTTTTGTACATGAGTTAAATCATTCACTTAACAATCTTCATACTTCATTTCAAACTTGGTAGGCATTTATCTTCAAGAATCTTATTATACTAGGTATTTTTACTACTTTCCTTCTTGTTTCCCCTTCTTTTAATGTGCTTTTCCTTCTAACTTTCCATTCTATAGTCTTAGTTGCACCAGCTACCATTTCTAATAGTAGTCCACCTCCTTAATAACATCCTTCTTCCTTTCATACACTGAAAACCAAGAAGCCATAAGGGATGTTCAAGGTGATTCCATAGCTTACTAGAAAGTCCACTAGACAATGCACTATCACCCCAACTAAGAGGAAAATTTAGATTGAGCTATCATACTTATTATCAAAAGATAATGACTCTAAGTCATCCAAAAAATAAAACTCTTCATTAGATAATAATATTACTTAAGAGGATTTACACGATGAGACACCCATTCCTTCAATTGTCTCTAATCCTCTTACCTGCTTACAAAGTGAACAACGCCCTTCTTCTTTCATTCCTTCTATAATATGCCCAATCTTCATTATTTACCTCTTTAATGTAAGAAATCTTTTTCCTCTTACTGATACTTAAACATTTATATTATTTCCCCTTTCAGGATCTTATTGCTAGATGTACCTACCTACTATCTCTCCCATAGTATAAGATTCCTCTCCAAGTCTTGGATTGCTCTTTTATTTTAACTCCTCCTCCAACTACAAGCTCTTTGTATAGCTAGCCATCATAAGAGATATTAGAGGCATCAAAATAGATCTTGTAGTAGTTTCTTAGCTTAGAGTTATTTTCCTTTACTAGAACCTAGAAGGATGTTATCCTTTTTACCTTCATTATTCTTTCTTCTACTATCGCATCTGAGTAGGTCCAATAGCTTCTTGGCCTCAAGGAATGCATCATTACCCTGTTCTCCTCTTATTCTAATAATGACATAACATTGGTGTGCCTATCTAAAAGAATTACCTCATTTGATGTTGCAAAAAAAGCCTTAGAGAGAGATATGATAAAAATGAATGTTATTGTTGATTCTTTACAGGTTGTTATATAGAGCTATGATAGCAAGCAAACTCAAATCCCAGCTTTGAGGGAGGATATTTCTTATTTAAAAGAGTAGTCTATGGTTAAATTAGCTAAAGGGGAAACTACTCAACATCAGTATAAGCAACTCAGGCAAAAGGTAGATGTTGATGGATAGATCCTCATTAATCTTTTGCTTAAAGTTTAATAACAAACTACTTAGGTAAAGATATTAAAGGAAGATAGGGTTGTCTCATGCATCTAATGGAGATCCCTAAAGAGTTTTGATTTCTCTACCATTTGATATAATAGACTATAGTAGCAGTTTAATTTACTAACTTTAATTTACCTATTTAAGAACTTTGCTTAGTTTGGTTGTATAGATATACCTACTACCCTTTTGGCACTTGAACAGTTAAATGTTTAACTTTATTACTATGCTTGTGAAATTGATGAAATCAAGTAATTTTATTATTTATATGGTTGATGGCTTACATTTATCTTGTATACATGTTTATCTCTTATTATAATTAACTTTAAGCGTTAGTCAGCCTTTACATTATCTAGAACAAATCTCTATCAATACTTTCCCAAATAGAGGGAAAGTATTATTCTCATGTACTTGCCATTGAAATGGCATTTATATATTTCCCTTTGCAAGTTGGCTAACTAATAGGCATTTCCCCTTAGCACTTGATGGATTTTGAAGGGTTCCTCTCAGTTAGCAAATTATTTCCCACAATTCAAGATCTTTGTTTCTTATAGGTAGGTTCATCTTTCATATTAACTCCCCTTCTTCAAAGGTTTTCTTCCTCATATTCTTATTTAATGCTCTAGAAACCTTTTGCTTTTGGATTATCATTTGATTCAATAACCCCATGCAGATCTCATTCAAATCTTCTAACTCTATTAGCATTGCCTCCATATATAAATCTGATGGTAACTCATATTACCTTACCACTCTTAAAATTGGCATAACAGCCTCCATTGGGAGAAGAACATCATGCCCATAAGTAAGTATAAATAAACTAATGCTTGTAGTTTCCCTCTTTGATATTCTATATACCCATAGAGTCTTTGTTAGAATCCTATGCCAATCTCTTAGGTAATCTTCTAACATCTTCTCTAGACTATTAATCAATACCTTATTGAATGCTTTAGCTTACCTTTTGCTTAGGGGTAATATGGGGTTGAGTTGATTACCTTGATGTTATAGTCTACTGTAAATGCCTTTACCTCTTTACGAACAAACATAGTCTCCTAATCTCTGGTAATGGATTCTAGATACCAAAATGATCAATCAAGTGCTCCTTAACGAACTGGATGATATATTCTTACTTAACTTTCCTCAAAGGTATTGCTTTTACCCACTTAGTAAAGTAGTATGTAGCTATAATTATTAAACTATGACCTTTTGCTGAAGGTGGATAAATTTTCCCAATAAGATCAATTGCCTAACCTTTAAAAGGCCATAGTTTAATGATTGGATGTAGCTCTATAGTAGGAACTCCCTATACACTATCATCTCTTTAGCACTATTGACATCCTTTAGCATAATTAATGTAGTCTTTTAAAATAGATGGCCAGTAATAGCCATGTCTACGTATTAACCATCTCATTTTTATGCTAACTTGGCGTGCACCATAGACTCCTTCATAGACTTCTGAGGCATCAAGGAATCCTAAGCATCCGAGGAGCAATTCATCAAAACCTTTCCTAAAGAGATAACCTTCAATCAATACATACTATAAAGCTCAAATCCTCATAATGTAAGGAAATTTAACATTAGGGTAATGTAGGTAAATCTTCAATATATCTCTCTAATATTTTGCATTTCCTATATCTGTGTTAAAGCTTTCTAATACAATTCCTCTTTCATGAGTTGAAAGATGATTTCTCTTTGTTATCAGAACCATACGTTGCATTAACTCCTCAAATATGTCCAATCTTGTTGACACTTATGCCAACTCATTAGCTTCCTATTCTATTGCCTTGGTACATGGTTAAAAGAGACTTCTTTAAACTATTCTAATAATTGTATTGTGACTATAAAATAAGGAACCAACAGTTCACTATTGCACTTGTACTCACTAGTAAGTTGCCTCAATACTAACTATGAGTCTTCTATGATGTTCACTTCTTCTGCACTTAACTTAGTATAACAACCATCAAATTTTAAGGTCCAAGGTACGTTTTCCAAGTTAAAAACATCTAAATCAAGTTATTTCTCCCTTTCAAGCTTTAAGCATGGATTATTGGTCAAGAAGTCTTTTAAGGCCTGACCTTTTACTACCTTTTAAGGAAGGTAAGCTAGTGTAAACTAAGTTAATTCCAATACCCATTTATTAATTCTTCCTATAACAATTAGTCTAGATAATATATATTTGATCAAAATTATTTATGATACTATATACACCTTAGCTCTAATCATATAGTATCTTAACTTTGTGCAAGCAAAATAAAGAGCTAAACATAACATTTTTATAGTCGTGTACTTGGTCTTTATATCATTCGTCACTCTACTTAAATAATAGATTGCCTGATCATGACCTATTGAGTTATTTTATGCTAATAAGTATGCCATAAAACTATAAGTAGTAAAAATGTAAAACTTTAAAGGATAGTCATTTCTATGAGGCATTAAGATAGGAGGCTTACTCAAATACTCTATGATCCTTTCAAATGCAGCTTGATGGTGCCCTTCCCATAGGAATTCCTCTTCATTCTTTAACTTTAACAAGTTGGAAAATTCTTTCACCTTCTCTACTAAATTTGAAGTGAATCTCCTTAGGTAATTGACTTTTCTCAAGAATTACTGCAATTCTTTTTTGTTGCTTAAGGTAACTGCCCCCATGATGGTCTTTGCCTTATTTTGATCAATATTAATTCATGTTTAATGCACTAGGTAATCCAAAAATTTTCCAAACACTTATGTCAAAGGCAAATTTAAGTGGGTTTAGCTTTGACTCATATTTCCTTAATCTTTCAAATCCATTTTACGAATAGCCTATGTGTTCTTTTCCTTCTTTGACTTGATTACTATGTCATCAATATACACTTTCATTGTTTTACTAATTAAATCATGAAAAATAAAATTCTTAATCCTTTGGTAAGTAGCACTATCATTTTTAAGGCCAAATGACATCACCAGTCATTCATAGGTACCTACTACTCCTAAACATCTAAAGGCAGCTTTAGAAATATCAAACTCAACAATAAGCACTTAGTTGCAACCAACAAAACAATTCTAAAAAGTTAATATTTCATGATTAGTAGTAGCATCAATCAATATATTATTAATTGGCATGATATATATATCTTTAGGAGTGGTGGCATTCAAATCATAAAAATCCACCCAAACCCTTAATTTTTCATTCTTTTTTATAAGAGGAACTACATTGGCTATCCACTTTGCATATTTGACCTTCTTAATGAATCCTTCCTTTCATAACCATTCTATTTCTTCTTTGATATTTGCTTCAATTTTCTTAGACGTTCTTCTTGGTGCTTGATGAATAGATTTGAAACCAGTTTTAATCGGTAGGTGATGCTCTACCAGATCACGGCTTAAACTAGGAACATCTTTGTAATATCATGTGAAGCAATCTCTAAACTCATGTAGCAACTTTATTATCTTTGCCTTTAACTCTGAATTTAGGCTACTACTTACATAAGTAATTTTGATTTCCTCAGATATCCCAAGGTTAACTTCCTCAAGAGGATCTTGTACCCCAACTCTGACTTCCTCTAGCCTGAATGGTTTTGCTTCAAGATCTTCCCACTATACTTCATCTATATCCTAAGGAGTCTCTTCTTCTAAGATGGCTTCAATATCACAGGCACATATCTCATCATTAAAAGCCTTTTCCTCTATTGTTTGCAATATTTCTTTCAAAATGGCAGTAGCAGCAACTGCCTTTTCCTTAAAGGTAAGTGTTGACCCTGACTTTTCACCATTGTATGATTTTGGATCTTTATTGATTTGACTAGGATTTAGTCCCTGGTATCAATCCCGATTATACATATAAGCCCCTATAACTTCCTCTGTGTGTTCTGATGAATGGAACATTTCAGAACTGGTGGGGCCCACCATGGCGCATGGCGGGACCCGCCGCGTATTCTGAGTGTTCTGTGCATGCAGAACACCCTTTCCCTATTGCCTGCGTAAGGCAAACACTTGAAATGCAGAGTATTGCATTTTTTGCCCCGGGTACTATTCGTCATGAATAGTACATAGGTGGGGCCAACTAAACAGAAGCGGGGCCTGCTTCCCCAATTAGCCAATTCTGTGTATTCTGTACTTACAGAGCGCATTTCGCTGCTGCCTTACGCAAGGCACATCTCGTGGCATTCCGAATGCCACATTTGTAGGTCCACCTCGCTGTGGGGCCCGTTAAACACTAGTGGGCTCCGCTTCCCACTATCGTCTGCTTCAATGCGTTCTGTATGCACAAAACACACCCTATCTGCCGCCTCACTTGAGGCAGAACGCTTGGTATGCTATTTGCCACTTCCCGACCCCTTTTGCACTGTGGGGCCCATCAGGGTACTATTCATTGTGAATAGTACCCAGGTGGGCCCACCACCCGAATTCACCAATCTGAGTGTTCTTGATGCGTAGAACACATTTCTGCTAGTGCCTACGCGAGGCACGACTCACGGCACCCCGTTTGCCACATTTTGCCCTTAATGGGCCTATTGGGCCCAAATTGGGCCCATTAGCCAAAACTCGATATTCGGAGCTGAATTTGAGAAAACTTATAACTGTAAAGTTTCTCGAAATGTCGTTTGCACTTTCCTAAACATATGGTACACATCCCGTTCTGCCCATACGAGGCAGAGCGCATAGGTAGAAAACGCAACGTGCGTAGCGCATAGCCCTATAGGCTACGCACATTGCATAGTAAAGATGTTTGGTCGGGAGCCATTTCGGAACCAAATTTGGAAAAAATTTCTTCTGTGAAGTTGTTCCTCACGTCGAATAACGCTTACACGCTTCGCGGCGCATCCCGAAAGTGATCACAGTGGGCCCTACGCGAGGGTTTCTATGCTATATACGCGCGCATATAGCCGTATGTGCGCCACATGTAGCACATGTGTGGCGCACATAACCTTACATGTGGAACACATGTATGCAAATATGTGCCAAAAATTACAAAATTTCCACCCAAAAATTTGCTCTATAAATATAGAGCTCGGGCAACATTTTTTGGATCGAAAATTTTATGCTGAGAGCAGCCAAACCTCTACCAAAATTGTGTTAAAATTAATTAGGCCCCTAATTAATTAAATTCTTAGGATTTAGAGACTAATTAACCCTAGTTAGGCTCCCCAAACTCGGAAACAAGGAAGATCAAGAAGGAAAAGCTGCTGAAATCAGGTAAATCTTC